>OY757556.1:4219124-4256624 GCA_963584105.1 Alviniconcha strummeri
TGTGTGTGTGTGTGTTTGTGTGCATGCAGGTGCACGTTGATGCGTAAATCTATGATATATGTGTTTAAAGGAATTTGTGTTTAGGGCTGATTCAGGTTAGGCATGCTATGTGCCCATTATCATTAGTACTAGCAGTGTACATAGTCACACGATTTCAGACATAGCTGAATATATACAGTACACACACACACTCTCTCTCTCTCTCTTGCTCTCTCGCTGTCACACACACACAACATACACACACACACACACACACACTCACACACACACACACACACACACACACACACACATGCACAACATACACACACACACACGCACAATGTACACACACACATGCACAACACACACACACACACATGCACCACACACACACACACACATGCACAACACACACACATATGCACGCAACACACACACTAGGTCAGTGTTATGTGGGTTTGTGTCATGGTACTCATATTAAAAAGGCCAGCCTTCTCAAAACAAACAAACAAACAAACAAACAATCCTCAAACGGTAGAGGAGGCTAAAAATAAAAACTTTATATTGTAGGATTTTGTTCCGAAATGCTACCTTTGATTTTATGTTCAATTGGGAGCATTACTTGGAGTGGATCACTGAGTCAGTTTGCTGCAAGTCTTTTTTGTTTTTGTTTTTTTGTTTTTAGCACATGCACTTGTATTGGATGCATTTCTGTGGGAAGGCACTTTTTCTGGGCTTGTGCAGCGTTGCATTGTTTTGTTCAAGAGGCATGGGCACGTGTGTAAACGCACGTTGTGCTGAAACCAAAATGCACCTACTAGAAGTGATTCTGTTTGTCAGCGGTTCTAGCTGTTGCCTGGATGTAAAATTGACAGTTTCTGGCAGAAGAGAAGAAAGTTAGTTTTGGCTGTGTATGACTATGAGTAAGATGCTTGGACAGTGCTTTTGCCACCAGATTTGTTTGGAATTGAAGCAAACTTGGGTGGGGGGGGGGGGGGGTGTCAGTCTCATCACGCTCTGTGTTTTGTGTGTGGTGTGAGGGGGGTCAGAGTAAAAAATGGAGTTTCCTTAAAGTTAATAAAGGAATGGTGTCTTAGGTGAAATGCCAATTGTACCTGAAATGTAATAGGTGGTGGCATTGGACTTTGGAGTGGCTGGCAGGGGGAGGGAGGGGGCAGAGTAAAACAAACAGGTTCCTTAAAAGATCATAAAGAAATAGTGTATTAGGAGAAATGCCGATTGTAACTGAAATGTGTTTAGAATAGGTGATGACATTGGACTTTGGAGTTCGAAAGACTGCTTATTTATAAGGACATAACCACACAGTCTACACATTCTTCAGAGTAATCCCCTTTGTCAAGCTACAAAATTGTTGTTAGTTTCCTACAACTGCAATCTCTTTTTGAGATTTTTGTTTGTTTCTTACACTAGTTACAGCTGTGTTGAACCAAGAATTTATGTTTCCATTTCGATGTTGTGAAATTAAGAGCTTACTGGTATGATTTGGATATCTATCCATCTATCACTAGGTCACCATAAGCATTTGGTGTCACCATTTGGATGCATATTTAAGTGTTTGTTGTCACCGTTCAGATGTAGTGATATTTACAGTTTAACATCCCCATTTGGATCTGTTTTTGTTTTTGTGCAATGAAGCAAATGTTAAAAGTTGCCATTCAGGTAATGAAGTTAAAGGTGTTTCAGAAATATTTATTGTAAAAAATGTAAGTGGCATCGTTTAGATGCTGAAAGGTGAAGGAATTATGACTAGTTTTGAGTTCAGCCCATCGTTTTGGGCGCAGTGACAGTGTAGTGTTTTGAATGTCTGTTTGTTTATGGTGAAGCTATAGTGTTTATAAATGTCTTTGTCTTGGTGTAGTGAAGCTATAGTGTTTACAAATGTCAGTGTTTAGGTAAAGTGAAGCTGTAGTGTTTACAAATTTCACCATCTGAGTATAGCAAAACTGGTGTTTATACATGTCTCCATTGCATATAGTCAAGCCATAGCCTATATTTTCTCCATTGCCTATAGTCAAGCCATAGTTTATATTTTCTCCATTGCGTATAGTGAAGCTATAGTTTATACATGTCTCCATTGCATATAGTGAAGCTACAGTGTTCAGAAATGCCACCTTTTTGGTATAGTGCAGTAATATTTTCTTTTTGGTATAGTGATGGTGTAGTGTTTTAAATGTCTAGGTACAGTGAAGCTATTGGGTTTATTTATGTCACTGTTTGGGTTCAGTGAAGCTGTATAGTGTTTATACATGTCTCCATTGTGTATAGTGTTTATACATGTCTCCATTGTGTATAGTGAAGCCGTAGTACTTAGGAATGTCTCCATTGCGTATAGTGAAGCTACAGTGTTTACAAATGCCACTACTTGGGGGTATAGTGCAATAAAGTAGCTGATACCACCATCGTCTGAATATGGAGAGGTGATGTGTTTATGAGTAGCTTGTGTTTATAAGTGTCCCCATTCAAGCATAGGAAATGAGGTATTTAGCGTCATTTGGGCATGTTGAAGTAAAATATTTAGTGTCATCATTTGGGCATGGTGAAGCGAAGCATTTAGTTGTTATTTGGGGATAGGGAAGTACTTAGTGTCATCATTTGGGGATAGTGGAGTTTTTGGTGCCATTGGGCATCATACAGTAAAGTGTTTAGTGTTATCATATGGGCATAGAGAAGTGAAACAGTAGGTGTCATAGTTTGGGCATAGTGGAGTAAAATATTTAGTGTCATTTGGGCGTCGTGAAGTATTTAGTGTCACCATTTGGGCATGATGAAGTATTTGGTGACATTTTGGCATAGTGAAGTATTTAGTGCCATCATTTGGGCATAGTGAAATATTTAGTGCCATCATTTGGGCATAGTGAAGTATTCAGTGCCATCATTTGGGCATAGTGGAAGTCTTTAGTGCCCTAATTTTGGCATAGTGAAGTATTTAGTGTCATCATTTGGGTGTAGTAAAGTGTCACTGTATACTTCTTCAGTGTATATTGTTTGGAAAAACACTAATCTGAAAAGTTTATTTCTAATTCTGTGTTTTCCTCTTCTTCTTTTTTCTTCTTCTTTCACCTAGTATTTAGGCAGGCATACATGTACTCTGCTCTCACATAATCTTTAGTCAAAGCCACTGGGAAATACCTGGTCTCCAGTTTGTTAAAACTATGGTGTATATATTTATATATACTATAATGCATTCATTGATTTATTGTAGTGAGTTTTTGTGTATCTTTGAGTTGTCAGCTTCCATTGTTTCTAAATTGAATTGTCAGATGGATGGCTGCATGGCTAATGTTGAAATTAAACTGATTGTTATCTTAATTTAAAATTTTTAGTTCGTAAGGTAATGACAATGATGATGACATGGTTAGCAACAGTACTTTTATTTGAAAACAAGTGCACACAAAATCTGACCGTAGTGTACTGTCATTGTCAAACTGTTTTCTGTGTTTTGGGTTTGATTTTTGTTTTCCTCTCTCCTCTTTAACAAATTACATGTTTTCCTTTTTGTTGTTATTTTTATTTCACGTTTTATTGATTTCCTTTTTTCACGACACATCCAGTGTCACTGGTAGTGGGGTGGTTCGAACACTGAAAGCAGAAAACCGCCAGCAGGGTCGTCTCCCCTCACGAGATGGTGGCGCTCCATTGTCACGCTTTGATGAAGATGAGTTTGGTTCATCAGTCGATCCTCGTGAATTGGAGGCTCAGAAACGAGCAGCGTGGAGAAAAGCGAGGTGTGTGATGTCATCAATCCCATGGTGCACTTGTGTCAATCAAGGAATGGGATGAGGTTGGGGGGTGGGGGGGGGGGGTATGACATGGGTAAATATAAACCAGTTAAATAACAGTGAACGGATTTTGTTTTTATCCAGTGAGCTGTTTGTGGTAAACAGAAACAAGTACAGGTACTGCATTGGTTTACCCGTGATCGAGGTTAATCATACGTTTAATGACCAGAATTGAATTACACACCAGAGTTGTGTTTGAACTTCCTGCATAGGTGCGGACTGTTCTGGAACCTCCAGCAGTTTGTTTATTTGGTTTTGTTGTTGTCGTCATCATTTGTTGGTTTGTTGTTTGTGCGTTCATGTGTTGCTATTCTACTTCCTTTCTGTTAAAGTGTTACAGGTAGTAGTTTGGTTCTCCAAGTGTCTTTCCGAGTTAAGTTATGCATGTGTATGCCTTTGTCAGTTTGAAAAAAACATTGAACATTTTAAGATATATAATTATTGGCTTGAGCCTGATTTGATTTCATCGGTGTTGATTTATAAATCACATGATGCCCCCTCCATTGTCCATTTTGTCGTCACAACCTGTTTTTAAACTGCATTTATGGCATGCACATTACCCCATCTAAGAGCCCAGAGCTTTTACAAAAACATAAGGATATGCTCATTTCATCACACACACACACACACACACACACACACACACACACACACACACACACACACACACTTTCTCTCTCTCTCTCTCTCTCTCTCTCTCTCTCTCTCTCTCTCTCTCTCTCTCTCTCTCTCTCTCTCTCTCTCTCTCTGTGTCACACACACACACACACACACACACACACACACACACACACATTCTCTCTCTGTCTCTCTCTCTGTCTGTCTGTCTCTCTCTCACACACACACATACAATCTCTCTCTCTCTCTCTCTCTCTCTCTCTCTCTCTCTCTCTCTCTCTCTCTCTCTCTCTCTCTCTCTCTCTCTCTCACACACACACACACACACACACACACACACACACACACACACACAACAAATACATGTGTTACTGGTGATGGGCTGGTGTGGATTTCACTTGCTGGCCCAAATGTTGTGCTGAAATATTTATGGCATTTTTTTTTCCTGATGAAACTGTCTCGATTACTTTTCTAGAGTCTAAAGGGAGTTTTAATGGAATGGATGGCAATTGAATGGCCAGCAGTAAATACCCTTGGCATGTCTGGCTGTCTGTTATTCTGAAGTGAGTTGCTGTGCGCCGCCCCCCCCCCCCCCCCCCAACCCCTCCCAATCCCAACTACAACAACAAACAAAAAACATAAAACAAATTTAAGGAGCACCACCTCTTTAAACACACACACACACACACACACACACACACACACACACACACACACACACAAAATGCACACATGCACATGCACACACACACACACACAAAAATAAACTTAAGCACACACACACAAACTTGCTCACGTACACACACACACACACACACACACACACCAGTGAAAAAGACTAGAAAACATAATGCATCAACAATCAGTTACTTGCTTGTTGCTATCTGCATTTCAGTGTAAACCAAATTAAAAAAAGAAATGGCCATGCCCCTCCCTCCCAGTTAAATAAAAAATAAAAAAAATAAGTTTTAAGAAACTTATAATTGTTAATTGTGACAGGGTATGTAACATTGTTTTGTTGTCTTTCAGGATGAAGAGCCTTGATTTTTTTACAATTATTAATTGTGTGAGGGTACGTAACATTGTTTTGTTGTCTTTCAGGATGAAGAGCCTTGAGACAGATGCGGTGCACGCACAGGCTGTCATTGCCAAGGCGCAGGAGTTGTCCCGCGGTTCTGCCCAGAGACCCAGCAACTCCGCATCCCCCTTCTCCACCGTCGACATCGCTTTTGCTGGTCAGTACACACGCTTCTTGGTGGTGAGCTGGTTTGGCCTAGCAGTAAGGCGTTAGGCTGGTAAGCAGAAGGGCCTAGGGTCAGTTCCGCTTCGGCTCTCCTCTCTCTTCAAAAGGTTGTGGTTTGTGGACGCTGTTTTGTGACTTTGTCTCTCACAATTAATGAAATATTAAAATGGCTCTCATCACTGCCCATCTTAATGCAGAGTCATTCTGGTGGTGACACTGTAAAGATTAGGTGTATAATCTTCTAACCACTACTTTCACCCATTATGTCAGATATCAGTCAGTCAGTGGTGTTGCTTTTGCTGGTTACTCCACAAATTGTCAGTTATCAATCTGCCAGTGACATTAATTTCGCTGGTCAGTACACAAACTCTTTAGTTGGTCAGTAATGTTGCTTTTGCTGGTCAGTCCACAAGTTGTCAGTTGATCTGATGGTCTTATTTGTTTTCCTGGTCAGTTTACAAGCTGTCAGTTGGTCTGACAGTCACATTTCTTTTGCTGGTCAGTTTACAAGCTGTCAGTTTGTCTGATGGTCACATTTCTTCTGCTGGTCAGTCAGTCTGACAGTCATGTTTCTTTTGCTGGTCAGTTTACAAGCTCTCATTTGGTCTAACAGTCATGTTTCTTTTGCTGGTCAGTTTTACAAGCTATCAGTAAGTCTGACAGTCACATTTCTTTTGCTGGTCAGTTTACAAGCTGTCAGTCTGTTGCTTTTGCTGGTCAGTCAACACTGCTGTATTATGCGAACTGGCAAAGTGAGGAGTACACCCATCATTGACAACAGCAGCTGTGTTCTAAGTCAAGATGATTTTTGGTATGCTGAATTTTTTAAAGGAGGCAAACCAGCCTAATAAGCCTGTGTATGTCTGTCCAAGTTTTGTTTATTTAATTTGAGGGTTATTTTCTTTTTCTTTCCCGTGCAGATGAGGATGACCATCACCAAACGCACAATGGAAATTCCCAGGTATGTGGTCTCTTCACGCCTGCTGAAACTTTTTGCTGTGTGCTCTTTCTTCTCAGTTATGCAGACACTTTTTGAAGAATCTCACTGAGCAGCAAACTAATGTGAAAAGCACACACAGTGGTGGAATTCGGGGCAGGGGTTTGCCCCAAATCTGTCTAATTAAAATGCTGGGGGGAGGGGGGCTTCCCAAAATCTAATTAAAATGCTATGTTCCTTGTTTGCTGTCAGTTTGATTTTCTCAAAGCTGTCTGCTCCAGTTTTTGTCTAAATGAGATAGCTTTTCTTTAATCCGTACTTGTGTTGTGGTCCTCACTAAGAAGTTGACTTGATTCTTTAGCTTTTATTAACATAGTGCCTCGGCCAGGTGTGTTCCTTTCAAAAAGCTTGCTAGTAAACATTTGCAAGTAGTTGTATAAATACTACAGTAGATTGATCTGATTTGAAATTTGCTTGATGCTGTGTCTGTAGGTTTTCTGTGGAATTTATTGAAATTATTTCTTGTACGCAGAATGTTTACAGTTTTATTTCTTTGTCAGGTTGTTTATTACAATATTCTTATAGGTTCATCGTAGAACACCCTGCCCTTATCCCCCCCCCCCCCCCCCCCCATTATTGTACTTGTGTTTTTTCTTCTCTCAACAAACACCCATTGGTGAGATTCTACACAAACACTAAATGGAGGTTCTTTCCTTTGATGTTTTGAGTTTGGGTTGTTTCTATATGAAAATAACACCAAAATTGACGTAATCACAGTTTGTGTTTTCTAATGCTCCTTGATTTCTTTGTGGAGAGCAATACGTGTGTGATCAATTTGTGTGTGTGGACTTTTGTTGCTAGCGAGGCGATGGTAAAGTGACACCAGGTAGCGCAACACACTCTACCTTTGTCGTTCGCTCCCACCCCGGGGTGCGAGTATGCAATGAAAATGTCAAAATTCTCAATGAAAATGTGCGCACGGAAACCCAGGAAGTCTTTAATGTCCAGACTGGGAAAACCGAATTTCGAACAATCGAGTTCAAAGAACAGGTTTTAGAACGAGAGGTAGGGTGCGTTGTTTATTGGTCCTTTTTCTTGCGTGCTTCGCCATCTTTTGCCTCTTTTTTTTTCTCTTTTTTGCCCCCCCCCCCCCCCCCTTTTTTTTTTGGCACAAGTTTTTGTTGTGTGTGTTGTTTGACTAGCATGAATTAAAATCGTATATGTAATGATGCATGGTATTTGTTAGCCCAACTGTCTGCCACAAAATCGTAACTTTGGAGTTTTCGGAACTTTGTCTCTTGTCACTCAGAGTGAGATCTTTCAGACCATGCTTTGACTTGTTCGTATCCATTCCTATAACAGTGAGATGTTTTCATTTCAAGGTTACAGGAATGCTGGGAAGCTCAAGTCAATCCATGCCCCCTTTGAGTCTGAGTGCAAAACTCACTATGATTGTTGTGTTGCAATCGCACCCAGTGTACTTTTACACTGACCCGTGGGCAAAGGCTACATCACTGTGTACTGGTAAACTGATGTATTTCCAGACTTCAAAAAACAAAAACAGCAAAAGTTTTGGTTTTCTTGGACATTAGCCTCAGCATGATCGTTCAAATTTGCATCATGACGACCTCAGTTTTGGTGTCCATGACCTAGTTTCAAGGTCACAGCAGTGTCTTGAAGATCACACTGAAAGGTCCGTTTTCTGCCTGTTTGTTCGTCTTAATCAGCAGACTTCAAACTTTGTATGATTTTTATATTGTGTCATTTTTTTGTCATGCCTTTCTCAGTCACAAGCAGTTATTTTAGGGACTGGTTCAACAACAAAAATGAATATTGACATTTTCTTTGAGTGCTATTGAAGTGAAATCTGTGAACTACGTCTGCTGTATCACTATCACTGTATCAGCCCAATTTTTGAGGAAATAAGAGACTCAAGATAAAACGGAAAGTTGTATTTCTGTTGCAGTTTGATTTTCAAGTCATACTTTTTTGTCTTTGTTGTTGCTCTGCCAATGACAATGTGTGTACTGTTTTTTTATTGTCACTTTTCAGTGTGTGTGTGGTTTGACTCGCTTCTGCGGTAGATTTTGATTTTGTTTGTGCGAATGCGCTTCCTGCGGCATTGTTTGATTTTGTCTGTCTTCAGTGGTGATTGTTTTCCCAACACTTTAAAAGAACGAGCCTTCTCATAATGAGTTTGATTTACGAGCGCAGGCCCTTTTCCAACAGCTAAAAGATACGTTCAGCCTAGAAACGTTTGGGGTTTGTGGGGAGGATTTTGTTTTAAAATGCTCTGTTGAATTTGCCGTTCAGTTTAGAATCTTTCTGCACCAGTTACTGTGAGCGGGACTCAGCTGTACCGTTAAAGCCATAAAAACACTGTAAAGTGTGAACAGTTTGTGAACTTTGGAGTGTAAAGTTTGTCCGACATCTTGAAAGGGAACAGCTTTTCTCATTTCTGTCATGATCCAAACAGCTGAACAGTAACAGGCTAACTGAAGAAGCATTTCAGAATGACCCTCCCCCACCACCCCACTTTTTTCTTTATTTTTTATTTGTTATCATCTATTGGTTTTGGTTCTGTTCAGCTAGTCATTTTGACTCCTTTTCTGCCAGGTTTCATCTTGCATCAGCAGCCTTTGCTTTTCGCCCCATCTCTGACATTGTAGGAATTGAATGTTCAGGACAGTGCCGTTGTGTCGAAGTTAATCAGTGTTAGCTCAGCAGGTGGGAATTGCGTGTCCTAGCATTTGCGTTCATTTTGAGGGAGGGGAATGGGGACGCTTTGTTTTTTGCTTGTTTTCTCTCTCCACCCGCCACCCCTTTAAAAAAAAAATTTTTTTTTTTTTTTTTTTAGCTTTTTCCATCATCATTATCAATGTCATCATTATCAGTTTCATGCTCCTCCTTCATCATCATTTCCACAAATATCATATCATACTGGCCCAAGTTTCTTTGCCTTTTTTTTTTAGTTTTTATGGTTACTGTGATTTTGGGCATTTGGGTTTTGCTTCTCTGGCAGTCTTACATACGCCAAGAATATTGGATGGGAAATAGCTTTTCTCCATAAAGTTGGGTTTCGGGTATTTTTCGTTTTGTTGCTGCTGTTGGTTGTTGTTATTGGGGTTTAAAAAAAAAAAAAAGCTATTCTCAGTTAAGTTGTATTGATGTTTGTTGAGAGTCAGCACACAGCACACACTGGGGGTGGTGGGAGAGAGATTAAATAAAAATGCACAGTGGGAAAGGGCAACAGTCACCAAAAATTAATGAACGTGGCATTATTAAGCTGTTAAAATCTCAGTTTCCAAAGGCATACCTTCAGGCTGTGAAAATTCCTGCATGTGCACTGGTATCAGACTTAATTTGGGCAAAGGGGCCGGGCTTTGGGGTCAATAGTCATGAACAGAAGGATGCAGTTCAGCAGCTGTTTGAAAGTAACAGCTGGCCTAGGAATGTTGAAGTGACCGATGTGTGTGAAACTGAAAGCACAGCACTGTCCACGTCACTAGATAAGCCTTGATCGCCCATTTGTATTCAGATTGTCTTCGCTTCAGAGCTTTTGAATCTTGAAATAAGACACAATTCACTTTCATCAACACAGTGATTTAGCAGATCTATAGAAAGCTGAGACACAGTGAGAGTGAATTTTATGTTTGTGCCAAGTGTCATATTCAAGTGATGGTCTGATTTCCAGATATCTGTATTCAGATTGTCTTCACTTCAAAGCTTTTGAATCTCAAAATAAGACACAATTCACGTTCATCAACATAGTGATTTAGCGGACAGAAAGCTGAGACACAGTGAGAGTGAATTTTATGTTTGTGCCAAGTGTCATATTCAAGTGATGGTCTGATTTCCAGATATCTATGATAAACCAGCAGCAATGTGACCGTGTCATACTTTGAAGAGAATTTGTTTCAAATTTCCCGGCCTGCTATTTCTAGGCAGGCTGATCCTTGAAGTGCTTGCAGTGTCTTAAATTGCTAACCCTGTCAAGTTCCTGATACCATTAGGTACAGCTCACACAAAGCATCCAGAATTTTGTCATCTTAAAAATACTTATTTTTTTCCTTTTTTTTTCTTAGCTTGTGAAATGAGTGGGTGCCTATAATTATACGTATATATATGTATAGTTATACCCAGAACGTGGAGATTTAAGCACACGTGGTAAGTCAAATGCTGGAAGGAATGTGCATCTAATTAACAGAATTGATTGGATGCAAGGGCAGGGGTGAACGTGACCCTGGCAATAGCTGGAACTTCAGCAGAACTGAGGGATTTAAAAAGAATTTTTTTTACATCCAAATGCTGAAAACTAGCCCATGCCATGGACCAACTCAAGGGAGAGCAGAAATAAAACAGCGTGTATGGGTGAAGAGCTAGTTACCTAACCTTGTTCCACACAGGGATTGTGTATTACATTCCATTTCAATTCTGGTCTGTCTTGTAAATAAATAAATACTCCAGGTGCAGCTTTGGCCCCCCCCCCCCCCCAAACTCCACCACCCCCTTACCCCACCCTACTTCCACTCCACACACACACTCACACACACACACACAAACATATATATAGATATATATGCACCCCTGAAAGTGGTAGGGGTAGTGTATTTTATGATAGAATACCAGGCCTTCACAGAATTTGTCCTTAATAAAATAATGTCAGCCCATATGATAGAATACCAAGTCTTCTTTGACGAATTTTGCCCCTAATAAAGTATTAAGTCAACCCATTTAGTAGAATGCCAGGCCTTCTTCACATTTTTTTGTCGCTAATGTCAGCCCAACAACATCTGAAGACATTAACCCCACATCACCTTTTTCACAGATGAAATGTACGCATGCACGCTCGGGTAGATCTGCAATGTTTGACCGCGTGCTTCAGTGAACGTACAGTAGTAGTGTTGATTGTTGTACGTACGTGCACACGCCTTTGGCATTGTTAGCATCCTGTCAGGCCCAGTGTTGTTTGACGTAGTACAAGTCTGAGGGTCTGGAAGGGTTTCCGAGTTTAGCAGCTGGTATGATTTGTATGTTGATGGAAACATCTCAAAGTTTGTAGCGGACATCAGTGTGTAAAGCAAGATTATCAGTATTTTTTTTAAGCTGGGGGGTAATGTTTCTAACCTTCGAATATGTTTTTAAGATTTCTATTTAAAAAGTTATTAGGAGATGTAGATGGTACCCAATTAGTATGCAAAACAAATGTTGACTCTTTAAAACGGTTTGTTTTACTTTAGTTTTGGAAATAATTGTTATAAAATATTGTTTGCAATTAAAAAGGCTAGTACAATGTGTAAATCACTCAATCAGGTACAGTGTGTAAATCAATCAATCAAAGTACAATGTGTAAATCAGTCGATCAATCAATCAAAGTATGATGTGTAAATAGTCAATCGATCAATCTAAGACATGCCTCGAACGTCAGGACATTGTTTAAAATCTCTCACCTGGCATGCATGCAACTGCTTTCACTTTAAACATTTCTTTGCTCCAAATGTGCTTCTTTTTAATAACATTGATTTTTTTTTTTTTTTAAATTAACACAAAAGCATCCATGAACTAACCTGCTGGTCTACCTGTGTGTAGATAGAGGTAACAACACAGCGGCTCCTCAAAGTGAACTTACAGGGCTCCGAATCAACCAATAGTAGTAACAAGGTGAGCGTCTTGAGGGGCGGTAGGTCTCGGAAATTTGGACCATGCAGTAAATGTTGTATTCATGTAACAGAGGCGGTTGTGTTTGTTTTTCAGCGCTAATCTAAATGTAAAAGGGGGGGGGGGGGGGGGATTACAAATACAATACATGAAAGTTGTACAATGTCTCACTCTGCGTTGGGAGAGAGAGAAACAATGGTTGCAGCGACACATTGCTCAGTCTGCAGTGTTAGTTTATCTGTGGGCCGTTCAGTTCTTTTCCCTGAAGTGAATTAGTTCTTGTTCATTGGCTGAATTCCTCTGTTCTGGAGAAGAAGAAAAACATGCACACATGCTCCACACCACATGCACATACATGTGCATGCACACACATATACACATGCACTCACACACACACACACACACACACACACACACACACACACACACACACACATGCACACACACACACACAACCTTTTTTTTGAAACTTGCTTAAAAATCCAATTAACCAACAGTGTGTACTGTCAAAAGTAACATTATGTAGGATGCTCTCGACTCCATTTCACTGTTCTCACCATATCATCTTTGCATAATTTAATATTTGTTGTTTTTCATTGATGTTGTTTCATTTTTATTTAATTTTTATTTTGAGGGGAGGGAGCAAGTTGTGTCTGTTTTTTTTTGTTTGTTTTTTTAACAGCATTTTTTTTTTGCTGTCCCACTCTTAACTGTCCCAGTTGCTGTCCCACTCTAACTGTCCCAGTTGCTGTCCCACTCTTAACTGTCCTTGCTGTCAGCAGTTGCTGTCCCACTCTTAACTGTCCCAGTTGCTGTCCCACTCACACTTCATCCAGGGCAGGCCCGCTTCCAGGTTTATGTGTGTGCTTTAACTCTGTATTGCTTTCACAGTCTTTGGAGTGCTCACACCTTTCTCACCAGAGGGCGCTGACAGCATCGGCGGACAGCTGCACAGAGATAAAGAGCAGCCTTTCCGGGCATGAAGAATTGTGGCTGAGCGTGGAGGAAGGTGCCAGAAAGTGAGGCTTGGAGTGTGGTCACGCTTGGAGCGTGGTTCCCTTGACAACCAAGGGGAGCGCAATCAAAAGACTTGACTAAAATTTCCTATGATACCCCCCCCCACACACACACACACCTGGCACACTGGTGTCATGATTTTCTTTTTCTTCTTTGCTTCAGACGCACTGATGGGGCAGCAGATGTCGCTGGCCACGCACCCAATCTCCATCCTGCTTCCTGCACCGAGAGCGACTGCCCCTCAGCAGCGATTGCTTCCCTTTAGCTGATGCTCTGCTCCTGGCTTCAGATTGTCAAAGGATTTTCACCGTGCGCGAACCGGATTTGGAGACTTTTTTTCAAAGTGTTGCTGTACGGCTCTGGAAGTCCAGCTTCCTGCTCAAGGTTTTGATTTTGCTGCCTGTGGTTGTCCAGCGGTGATTTTATTCATGGAATTTATTCCTCCTCTCTGTTTTTTAGAGTTAAAACTAAAAGATTAATGTCCATTTTACTTTTTATCACAGAAGAATTACTGGGGTTGGACGGCAGTGATTTTAGTCATGGAATTGATTCCTCTACCCCCTTATTTTTTTTTTTTTTGTAAGAGGTAAAATTAAAACATTCATGTCCTTTTTAGGGTAGAAGATTTGTACACTGGGGATGTGCATTTGAATTGCCAGAGAAAAATGAGATTTTAGCCAGTCAAAGGGCAACAAAGGAATTTTGTTCTGTCTTTTTAATAATTCATAATTGAGAAAGAGGTTGAATTTTTATCCATTTTGTACCTGAAGCAACTAAAAGTATTCCAAATATCACCATGATATTGATTCTGACACCATAATACATTTGCCCCCCCCCCCCCACCCCACTTTTTATTTTTTTAAGCAAATACCAAATTGTTACCTTTTATAAGTATAAATTATATATTAATAATACAATTTAAAAAAATGAAGAGCTAATTATCTTATTTTTTACAAATCACCATTAGCAGCATTTTTATTCACATCGCTAGAACTGAAATCAGATAGATACATTATTCGTCTGAGAAACAAACAGAAATGACAAAGCATGACAAATGAGACAGTTGGGGTCTATGCTCCGATTCATTTTTTAACAATGTACTTTGTTATTTGTTCCAATCAAATAGTACCCCCCCCCCCCCCTCCCCCCCCAGTTCTTTTGATAAAAACACTGCAACATTTACCTGGGAATTTATAAATCATGACCAAAAAAAAAGTTAAAACAACCTTTGTCTTAGCATATGATCGCCCTTGAAGCAGTTTCTTTTTATCTCTCTGTGACTAATTGTGATGGTGAGGCAAGGGTGTATCGGCCTTTCAAGCGTTGTTTGCTGCTTACTGACTTCGGTTGGCTGTGCGTGATGAAAGGGACAGGAATGTGTGAAGATGCTTTGTGTTTTTTTGTGGGTTTTTTTCTCTCCCCTTCTCTCCTTCTGTTCAGTCTCAGGCTTCAGTTGAAGGATGAATGCAGTTGAAACATTTCTTCAAACTGGGCAGACGAGGAGGAGGGAGGCATTTACGTTATGTGCATAGACTTCAGTTGCAGGAGAGCGATGCAGTGGGAATAATTAAGTGGCAACGTTTCTCATTCAGAGAGGGCAGAAGAGGTGTACAGCAATGTGAATGTGTGGAAGCATTTCTCAATCAGAGACAGTAGAGGAATATACATTTATATATATATATGATCTGTTTGTGGGCTTTGCTTGGGATGGATAGAGTGCTGGTTGGATGCCTGTACATGTGGAGATGTTCCTCATCGACACACAGCAACAGGCGCGTGTTATACTTTTTATGCGTAGGCAAGCTTGCGCCTGGCTTTTTTTTTTATGCAGGGGGTGGAGGGGTTTGGATTTCATCTCCGGTTTCTTTGCTTACATCCATATGCATATGCGAGCAATGGCACGCACACAACGCAGTCTTTAGCCTGTGTGTTACCTCTTTGCCATCCAGATTTTGTGAAAAGCTTTTATTCAATCCAAGAGGAACACAAGGCAGAGTATGTGTGTGTTTTTTATATATATTTTTTAATCGCACAAAGTCAGCAATGCTTGTGAATGTATCGTTGATGCCCCTGCACAGTTGACAGGACAGTAAAATCCATTTGTGATAATAGATCAGCAAGTTACAGAAACCACTTCAGCAAAGCTTTGCGTATGATGGAAATACATGTTCATGCTCAGAGCTTACACCAACCTCCTACCCTTTTTTCCCCCTTCAAATCATGTGACAAAGAGAAGCACCTTGTGGTGCACACCTCTCTTTTTACCACAGGTGAAACAAAATAAAGATCTTTTGAAATTTGGTCTGATGATGAAAATTAAGCAGTGGGCTGTCGCGAGAGAGAAAAAGAAAGTTTATTTTTTTATTTTTTTTAATAGGATTTGTTCCCTTGGAGATGCCCTGTAATTGACCTGCTGTATACAGGCTAAGGAGCACGTTGGTAGTGATGTCCAGTGAGTACTGTTGAACAAAGGAAAGGATTTCTTTTTTCATTTTTTTTTCTTTCTTTTTTTCACGAAAGAGCAGCAGAGGCATCTGATTTCTTTTCTGGAAGCGTTCCTCTCGGTTGTTGTTTTCATTCCACTGTCCATTCCCATCAACATTGACAGCACACATGTTCTTGCTCCCCACCAGCCAGCCACGGATGTTGTCAGGTGTCGGGCACAGTGCATGGGGTGTGCAGGTGCATGGTGAGCGCGCATGTGACCCTGGAGTCTCAAGAGTCGTCAGGTATCGGGCACAGCGCACGGGGTGTGCAGGTGCATGGTGAGCGCGCATGTGACCCTGGAGTCTCAAGAGTCGTCAGGTATCGGGCACAGCGCACGGGGTGTGCAGGTGCATGGTGAGCGTGCATGTGACCCTGGAGTCTCAAGAGTCGTCAGGTGTTCAGTGCGGTGTATGCACTTTGTGTTCAAACGGTGAGCACGCGCACGTCCGCAGTTTATAAATTGTCAGGCACAGCGTTGGGTTACAGGAAATGCGTGTCCACCGTGTGAAAGTTGTTGCAGGGTATAGTGTTGGGTCACGGGTGTGTGTGTGTGTGTTTCCACAGTTTAGAAGCTGTCAGGCATAGGGTGGGGTCACGTGTATGTATTTCCACAGTTTAGAAGCTGTCAGGCATAGTGTTGGTATAGCGTTTCCACAGTTTAGAAGTTGTCAGGCATAGTGCTGGGTACAGTGTGGTGTGTGTGTTTCCACCTTTTAGAAACTGTCAGGCATAGTGTTGGGTCACATGTATGTGTGTGTTTCCACAGTTTAGAAGCTGTCAGGCATAGTGTTGGGTAACGTGTATGGGTGTGTTTCCACCTTTTAGAAGTTGTCAGGCATAGTGTTGGGTAACGTGTATGGGTGTGTTTCCACAGTTTAGAAGTTGTCAGGCATAGTGTTGGGTACAGCGTGTGGGTGTGTTTACACAACTTAGAAGTTGTCAGGCATAGGGTTAGGTGCAGTGTAGTGAGTGGGTGCATCCCCAGTGTGAAAGTTGTCAAGCGTAGTGTTTGGTACAGCGAGCGTGGATGTCTGCTGTTTGAAAGTTGTCAGGTACGATTGCCTGGGCATGGTAGGGAGGAGAACTGTACGGTACGGTGACAAAGTGTTATGCACCTCACTTCCTTGGAATAATGCAAACCCAGTTTTGACGCAAGTTTTTCTCCTCTCACAAGTTAAAAAAAGAAGAAGTCTACTTTCAGGGTATTAACTATTGCCAATATCGTATCACTTTCACCTCCCCCCACCCCCTGATTCTGTCACATTTGAATGGTACAAATAGCCTAGTTTCTAACAACTGTGTGCAAATAATATGATTGACAAGGCACAGTTGCTTGCAAACTGAATAGAACAACAGAATATCAGAAAGGTGTATGTGTGTGCATTAGTGTGTGTCACTGTGTGTGGGTGGGTGTTAAAATACTTGAGTTGGCATCACTGTATTTGCTGTAGTTGTGTGGCCAGTCTAAAAAAGCACACACGCACATGCACACACACACAGAGTTTTGTGTGCACACACACACACATGCATGCACGAGCACACTCACGCATATATGCATGTACCCATACCCACCTGCATTTATCACTTAAAGATTTTTTTTGGCAGAAACATGCAGTATGTTTTTATTCCTAAATACCTGCCTCTTTGCGTTTTGTAAACAAGCTGAGGTTTACTTGTACTGTTCCCTCTCCAGCTAGGAGAAAACAAGAAGACCCCCCACCCCCCTCAAAAAACACCCCCACCCCCACCCAAAACTGAAAAAAAACAAGCAAAGCAAAAACCACCCGAGACAAAAGAGCCAGGGTTGCACTTCAATGCAAAAGCACTCAACATTTTGTGCCTTGTTGACGAGTGTGAGACGTGGTTGCGACTGCTTGTGTATTATGCGTGTGTGTGTGGACTGAGGGAAATTGTGTCCCGTTTTATCCTGTGGCGCTGGTGGGTTTTGGGGTTTTGTTTTTATCTTTCCTGTCAAATTTTATTCTGTACAGCTGGCCATTTGCATTTTATTATTATTATATTTTTCTTCCTTCTTGCAACTCGGATTTCCAGATCCGTTTTGCAGTGAGAAATCAATCAGACTTGTGTTTGGAATGTGACCTTTTTTTTTTTCCTTTCGTTTTTAATGTGTAAATATATATATACCCTGTAGGGCAGATTTTACTGATTGCGTGATTAATTTATCATTCTACTGTAGATTTTATTCCTTCCTGGTCCCAAGGTACGTATGGGTTTTGTAGAATAACTGGAGCGTATGTAAATAATTATTCCATCCGGGGACACAGACAAAATGTTTAAAAAAAAGAGAAGTGATTGGGCCCATGGATGAATTGATGTTTCGGGGTTTCTGTCCGAGGTATTCATGATTTATGAGTGTGTCTCTTGTGATGTCATCTGTACATGTCAGTTTGGGTGTAAAGTAGCCTCTTGTTTAGTGCAGAAAGAAGAGGCGCAAGTTCAGGGAAGGAAGTACGGGAGTGTTCAGTTGCCTGGTAGCTGCTAGTCATCAGGCAAGGTTTTTGAAATGGCGCAGAGTTTGGGTGTTCCATAATTATGTGCCGTTTTGTTACAGCTTTTTTTTCCCCCTTCTTGTCCCCCCTCCTTGCTCTCCAATGACGACCATTGTCCATGCCGTTTTTGTCACATGCTGAGGTCATGTGGTATTTTAGTTCTGTGAATGAGAACGCACTGGGGCTTTGCGTGTGCACGTGTGTGTGGTGTGGGTGGGTTTTCAAATTGCTTGCTATTTTTAACCTTCTTTTTCCTGAATCAAGCATCCTTGTATCTTTATTGTGTAACTTTGTTGATTTAAACCCCGTTGGTGTGTTTTCCTTTAACCAACTGTACCATATCATTGCTTGTTCCATGTTTTTAAACTCGCCTGTTTAAACCTAGAATGAAGTAGACCGTCATTCTTTCCTCTTTATCATGCCCATTACACCTGCTGGTGGAATGAAAACCTTCCACAGCAAAGCCTTTCTGGCAAGTGTTATTTTATGCTTATATGTTCATGCCAACTATGTTAGGACTTTATGCATTTTCCCTGTTTTTCAGAACGTTTCCCTGAATATGAAGAAAAGAAGAAAACCAAACCACCACCATTGTTAAAAATCTCAATTTCTGTACTTTTACCGGAATAAATCAGTCTTTCTCATCCGCTGTCTTGCCCGTTGTCTTGGCATCAGTTCCTTCAGATTCAAACTGGCCCCAGAGTAAGCATTTTAACGTTATCATCATCTCATGCTTTATTATTTGTCCAGTTTGATCCTGTGTACATCTCATCATTTAACTGTTAGCAGTCAGTCATCTCTACACCCCACGCCCCATCTTTTCAGATGAGATTGTTTCAGCACCTATTTCACAATTTATTGCTAAGTGCCCAATTCTTGTACTGTTGAAACGTAAAGTCACAAGAACAAACATTGCTGTGAACAGGGACTTTTCTAAAGTGCATGAAGTGTATGTGCAGGTTATGTAACGTTGTAATATAATTTTTATATATATATGTATATGCTCAACATACTGCCTGAAAAGCTAATGGGTGTGTTTGTTTGTTTGATTGGTTTTTTGTTTTTTTTGGTTTTTTATCAGTTGAAAGGAGAGTTGAAACCACTGAATCAAAGAACTAAAAGGAAAGATAGAAAGAGGACGTTGCTAGCGACTGGGTGTGTAAAAAGCGCAACTCAGCAGCAAGGGTTTTTGAGGCCTCATACTTTATAAACTACCATGTGTATTTTTCCCCCCTGTCTTCATCTTTTGTAATACATGTACTACTAGCCTGTTGTATAAAACATACACAACTGTGGAGAGTTGCTCTCATGTTGAACAAACTGATTAAATGCTGTTTTTTAATGATCACCAGCAGTTTTTGTGTATGTGTGTGGTTGTGCATGCGAGTGTGTGTGCACGCATGAGCCTACTGCAAAATCACAATTACATGCACTTTGCAAGATACACAGCTCTACACAGAAGAATAGACGATTTCCGGAAATAACAGACGACGATAATTTGACAATGTTTTCTTCCTCTGGGAGAGTGAAGTCCCCAGAATGGAGGTGGCAGCAGAGAAGAGCTGATCTGCGACACTTTGAGATCTTCAGGCATGGACCTATTGTAATATTTATACTAGACTACCAGCTGGGGGAACCTACTATCTGATCTGCACGTTCCCCGCGAGCACTTGATCGGCATTTCTGATGCCTTTTCTGCCCTTTGTTTACGGGTATCCGTCATCTTGCCCACATGCTCCCTGTACTGCCAACAAAAGCGTGCCTACTCTACGCTACACCTGCAGGCCTGGACCTAGATATACAGGTCCATGCCTGGAGGCTCTTACCGAGTGCAGTCCCCTGGATTTCCAAAGATCGTCTATTGACGGAAAGACTTGGTGGTTGAAAAGAAATTTCACAGCATGGTCAAAGATGCATCTTGCAAGCAACGTTTAGGTCGAAGTGTAAAAAAAAGAAGCAAGTAGTTAATTGTTGAGGGGTTATGTTTAGATCTGGAAGACCGTAAACTGAGTAAATCTGACAGGGATTTTTTTTATTTTTTTTTACTGATTAGGTCTGACGGACTTGGCTGAAGTCAGCGAAACATACAGAACATACCATTTGCATACATACAAGGTTGTCACAATAATGTCAGCGAAACATACAGAACATACCATTTGCATACATACAAGGTTGTCACTATAATGTCAGCAAAACGTACAGAACATACCATTTGCATACATACAAGGTTGTTAGCAAAACTTGCGTAACATACCACTTGCACACCTACAAGGTGTCAAGCACACTGACACTCTACCGTGCATGGTCACCTCAGGACCACCGCTCTGTCACAAGCAAATGCGTATTTCAAAACTCTTCTCATACATGTAACCCTGTCAGTGAGGTAATCCGGGACCCCCCCCCACCCCCCAAACAAAATGCACACTTCACACCTGCAACGTGCAAATACAGTAGAATGAGACACCTACAAGTGGCAACACATGACGACATCATCCATCCAAACAATTACTGATTAGGTCTGACTGAACTCTGTTGAAGTCTGCAAAATGTACAGAACATGCCGTTTCTCTACATGGCTGTCAGCACAACTTACAGGACATACCATTTGCAGACATATAAGGTTTGTCAGCAAAACATACAGAACATACCATTTGCAGACATATAAGGTTTGTCAGCAAAACATACAGAACATACCATTTGCAGACATATAAGGTTTCACACACACACACACACACATGCATGCACACACACACGCGCACACACACACACACATTACACCACCCAAACTGGCCACAAAACACTTCACAGTCTGCCCACACTCCTTGAAAAAATCCACATGTATACGGAAGCAAATTTACATACACATAAAAATCATTTCATGGCATCCACACTGAACACAAAACAGAAAAACAGTCCTTTCAATAAAAAAACACCAAAAAAAACAAAAAAAAAACCTCCATCCATAAAACTAAAAAAAAAAACAAAAAAAACTCCATACACAAATGGGGTACAGTCTCTCTCCTTCCATATTCCTCCCTGGATTATTTGCTGCAACAATCAGGTTTTGCTTGAGAACAGATGTCACCTTTGCCCTTTGCCCTTGCCCTTGCTGGAGGCAGCCTTGCCCTTGGCTGGGGCCTTGCCCTTGGAACTGGAGGCCTGCCCTTTGCTGGGCTTCTTGCTGGTCTGAAAAAAGTGTACAAGTACTTCCTCATTCCATGCAAAGGAAAACGCGGGTGCCAAACATGAATGACAACGGAATAAAATCTACATGTCCAAGAGTCACAGGCTAAGAGCACGCAATAATGTATGAAAACCACAAGCATCATTTAAACAGAACATACTGTATATTTCTTATGGAAGTGTGCTGCAAAATAAGCAGTATCGCACACGTATGATTGTCATATAATACATTAATAGGCACAAATAAAATTATCACTATTCACATCCGGTCCCTTCACAGCAACAGCCACATCCATACCTGCCTACCCCCCTCCATACAGCCCCTCCCCCCCCCCCCCCAAACACAGACATGCACACACAGACACACACACGTACACACAGACACATGCATGCACATGCACCCACACATACAATCACACACACACACAGACATGCACCCCCACACCCCCACACACAAAATCACTCTCTCACACACACACACATATCAACACACACACACAAACACATCCACTGATTCAGACATCAGCAACAAAAACGTCACGGCACACCAAGAACAAAAAACTCTTATCCTTCCAGCATGAGCCTCAAACGAGAACAAACCAAACCCAAACCAGCCAAAACAGGTTAATGTGTATCACGTGAGTGCTCAGGGTGTTGATGAGTGCATGATAAATGTACATTATTATTATTATTAAAAGACCTTCACCTTGATCATCGTATCCAGCTCCACGCTTTCCTCCTCCTGCTCGCTCTCCGAGACAGGAGAGGGCGCTCCCTCCTCTTCCTCCATCCCATAATCTTCCTCCGTCACAGCCGCCCCACGCCCTCGCTTCTTCTTGGGAGCGGTTCCAGTGGCGTATGGAGTCAGGTGGCACTCTTTGTTGTATTGCCGTGTGAATGCTGCCTTTGTCTGCAATGGTTGCCAAGGGTGGTCAGTGCTATAAATGCCCTATATAAACTGGCATAAACTTTGTTGGCGGCTATAAATGACACTGTTTGAGTTGTTTGTAACACACTTACTACTGTCTGAGCACCAATGAAAAACTGCTCGTTAGCTGACAGTTCTCTGGACCCTATGGCCTAACTAAATACGGCAGTGGTTGAAGGAAGGATGTCGTAAACCAGTGCTTGGAGTCTGTGCCAGGGGCGGTGCTAATCACAACATTTTGTGTCAACACCATGTTGCTTGTGGTAGAATATTCTAAAGAGTTTCCTGAAATATACGTAAATGTGAAATCAACACGCAAGGAATTTAATTAGTGCTCGAAAGATGTCACATAAGCGCAACAACAAAGACCAGAGTCACCTACAGTAACTGTCACCTGGCATTCGTGCAAATACAAGGTGTGAGGTAAACTCCACCAGAGGTACATCCTCTGAACTAGCACTGTGGGCTTCGTTCTGTTTCAGATTTGTATGTCAGTGGGTTTTTTTGGGGTTTTTTGTCAAGTTGTTTGTACAGGGCAGTGAGTTTAACTCATGTGAGAGAATGGTGCTTTATAAAGAGTTATTTATTATTCAAACATCAGATCCTTTTCGTTAAAATCTGTGCTGGCCTGATGTCAGTCCTATCTTTTACTTATCTCAGATTCCCCCCCCCCCCCATGTAAGGCTCTCTTTTGTTACAGCATAACCGTTTCAGTTATGATGGGTGTGAAAGTGCAAGCAAGTAAACTTTTCACTCGGAAATGAAGTTGTATCACAGTAAGTAAACATGGTGCGTAACATCCACAGAAACCATAAGGTTTATTGGGGACGAAGAGAAAGGGGGAATGGGGTATGGAGGTGGGGGGGAAAACAGAGAGTATATATACCTATCGCTACACTGTCACCACCAGAATGACCTGCATTAAGATGGGCAGCAATGAGAGCCATTTTAATGTTTCAGTAATTGTGAGGGACAAAGTCACAAGACCGTGTCCACAAACCACAACTTTTGAAGAGGAAGGAGAGCCGAAGCGGTATCGAACCGAGGTCCTTCCGCTTACCAGCCTACCATCTTACCACTAGGCCAAACCGGCTCTCACAAAGTTGTATCATCTGGACACAATGATATTTATAGTACGGAATCTTGCACCTTCAGCGTAATTGTTGGGGAGCGTGACCAGATCACTTCTGTCCAAAGACATCACTTTACGCTGTTTGGCTGCCCATGTCGTAGCCTTGCACGCCTAAAACCCTGTGAACTACCAGCCACGCTTGTTGCTGTGGGCCTTCTGGCTTTGGATTCACTGCTTGTGGTTGGGTTAACCGCAGTGGCCAAATCTTCAAAGTGCTTTCGGTTTGGTGTACAGATTAGCCATGTTTTTTTTTGGCGCCACTGCAATAAACGCACGCAGCCAATGTTCACATTCACTTACAGCTCATGTGATTGGACAAAGTGAACAGCTACAGCCAATGAGCACTGAAGAAGACATTCTAGTCACTGAATCAGAATGGCACTGCATGTGACCTTGCTGTTTGTTGCACCAGTCGTCAACACCCACGATTTTCAATGGGTATTTTCACTCCTTGCTACAGATTTTGAAAGAGTCAATTTCACGCACAGAATTCAAGCCTAAAAGGTGAATGAAATCTGTAGTCATAGACTGCAAATACGCACAGATCCAGGATTTTCAGGAGCCCTGATGCAACACTATCCTATGCCCTGCCTGAAAATCTGCACTTGTATAAACAGCCCTGTGATCTCCTTTCCCGACCACCGCCAAGACCCCTCCTCCACCACCACCACCCCCTCATACGCACCCCCCCCCCCAACCCCCCCCCCCCCCCCACACTTTCCAAACAGCCACCATACCTTGGAGTCTAGGTGAGCCAGGGGGTCTTGGCTGTTGGGCCACTTGCTGATCTCCAGGATGTTGTCGTAGTCATCCTTGATGATGTCATAGTCGTCCATCAGCTGTATCACCCGCGGGACGCCCTCCGACCCTTCCTGGGCCAGCGGCTCAGTCAGCCGCAGCCGCAGCGCCGGCAGGTAGTCCATGTTGAGGCCTCGCTTGTCGCATGACACCCTGCACAGGAAGACACGCGGTGACGTGGAGACAGGAGAATGGAGAAGACATGGACTCCATTCCCACTCTGCACAGGAGGAGAGCGGCAAAGTGACACTCCTGAATCTGCAGAGTGGGGACACGACTCTCCTGAATCTGCAGGGTGGGAATATGACACTCCTGAATCTGCAGAGTGGGAACATAACACTCCTGAATATGGGGAAATGACACTCCTGAATCTGCAGAGTGGGGACATGACACTCCTGAATATGCAGAGTGGGGACATGACACTCCTGAACCTGCAGAGTGGGGACATGACACTCCTGAACCTGCAGAGTGGGGACATGACACTCCTGAACCTGCAGAGTGGGGACATGACACTCTTGAATCTGCAGAGTGGGGAAATGATACTCCTGAATCTGCAGAGTGGGGAAATGACCCTCCCAAATCTGCAGAGTGGGGAAATGACACTCCTGTCATCCTGAATATGCTGAGTGGGTAAATGACACTCCCGAATCAGCAGTGGGAAAACGACACACCTAAAGTGGAGAAATGACACTCCTGAATCTGCAGTGGGGGAAAATGACACTCTTGAATCTGTAGAGTGGGGAAATGACACCTGAATCTGCAGTGGGGAAATGACACACCTGAATCTGCAGAGTGGGGAAATGATACAGAATCCACACACATTAACCACCGCTGTACATTGCCTTAAAACTATGTCTGGTAACAGTATTTTGAGGGTGTCCATACACCAGTGGTTTCAAATTTTAAAAAAAACTTCAGAAAACATGCTTTCCCAAACACTGCTGGTGTGCCCACACCCATGTTCTCTTCACCATAGCCGTCTCAGAATAACATGGGTGTGACGTACAACATGCAAGAAAATGCTGCTGCTTCTTGAAAAGGTATGGGTGACCCAGCACCCACAACATGCGGCATGTGTGGTTTTCTCTGCTCACTCACACCTATTGTGTAGACAGGTACAGTACGAAGTAGTTATTGACTCTTTTATTTATAGAATTTTTTTTTAAAAATGTTGCCTATCTGGTGATTATCTGCAATGATGCTTAGCTGACAAAGCTGTGAAGTTTCACGGCGGTAGTATGAAAACTGAGTGAATTATACTCATACAGGCACACACACACACACACACACACACACACACACACACACACACACACACACACGCAAACCCCCACCCACCCACACACACAGGCAAACACCCACACCTACATACACCACCACCACACACACACACAGAGGCCCACACCTACATACACCACCACACACACACATGCACACACACGCAAACACCCACCACACCACACGTACACAACACACACAGCCTACTGACTGAAGTGCCATGTGAGAGCGGAGCTCCTGCAGAATTCTGTCGTTCTTGGTGGTGGTGGAGTTTCTGCCCAGCCAGGCTGGAAACTGGATCATCTGAGATACGGAGCCTCGCATGTACTCCCCGGGGATGACGCTGGCGTACATGGCCTGAAAACACAAAGCGTGTCTGAAGAAAGCTGCAGCAATATGAGATGCTAGACCATGTCCCCAAAACACAAAACTTGTCTGAAGAAAGCTGCAGCAATATGAGATGCTAGACCATGTCCCCAAAACACAAAGCGTGTCTGAAGAAAGCTGCAGCAATATGAGATGCTAGACCATGTCCCCAAAACACAAAACTTGTCTGAAGAAAGCTGCAGCAATATGAGATGCTAGACCATGTCCCCAAAACACAAAGCGTGTCTGAAGAAAGCTGCAGCAATATGAGATGCTAGACCATGTCCCCAAAACACAAAGCATGTCTGAAGAAAGCTGCAGCAATATGAGAAGCTAGACCATGTCCCCAAAACTTGTCTGAAGAAAGCTGCAGCAATATGAGATGCTAGACCATGTCCCCAAAACACAAAGCATGTCTGAAGAAAGCTGCAGCAATATGAGATGCTAGACCATGTCCCCAAAACTTGTCTGAAGAAAGCTGCAGCAATATGAGATGCTAGACCATGTCCCCAAAACACAAAACTTGTCTGAAGAAAGCTGCAGCAATATGAGATGCTAGACCATGTCCCCAAAACACAAAGCGTGTCTGAAGATAGCTGCAGCAATATGAGATGCTAGACCATGTCCCCAAAACTTGTCTGAAGAAAGCAGCAGCAATATGAGATGCTAGACCATGTCCACAAAACTTGTCTGAAGAAAGCTGCAGCAACTCAGACTGTGTCCCTATAACACAAAGCTTATCCGAAAAAAAGCAGCAGTAATTTGGGACACTAGACCATGTCACAAAAACACACAGCTTGTCAGAAGAAATTTGGGATGCTAGACCATGTGTCCTGAAAACACAGAGCTCGCCAGAAGAAAGACGCAGCACTCTGGGACACTAGACCATGTCCCCAAAACACAAAGCTTGTCAGAAGGAAGCTGCAGCAACTTAGCACAATAGACCATGTGTTCCAAAAACACAAAGTTTGTCTGAAGGAAGCTGCAGCAATTCAGGACAATAGATTGTGTGTCTCTAGATTGTGTGTCTCTCTCAGGACAATAGATTGTGTGTCTCTAAAACACACAGCTTGCCAGAAGAATGCTTCAGGAATTTGGGATGCTTGACCATGTGTCCTAAAAAAACAAAGCTTCTCACAAGAAAGTTGTAGCAATTCAGGACAACAAAGCGTGTGTTCCAAAAACACAAAGCTTGTCAGAAGCAAGCTACAGTAATTTGGAACACTAGACCATGTCCTGAAAACACAAAGCTTGTCAAAAGCTGCAGCAATTCAGGACATTAGACTGCATGTCCCAAAAACATAAATTTTGTCTGAAGGAAGGCACACTTTAAAAAATAGAACAAAACAGGATGTTAACCATGTATCCTGAAACACAAAATGAAAAGCTGGTCTGAAGAAAAATGCAGCAATTCTAGATGCTGGACCATGTGTCCTGAAACCACAAAGCTTGTCTAACGAAAGCCACAGCAATTCAGGTTGTTGGACCACGTGTCCCCAAAACACAAAGCTTGTCTACAGAAAACTACAGCAATTCAGGATGTTGGACCACGTGTCCTGAAAACATGAAGCTTGTCTACAGAAAACTGCAGCAATTCAGGATGTTGGACCATGTGTCCTGAAACCACAAAGCTTGTCTAACGAAAGCCACAGCAATTCAGGACATTAAGTAATGTGTCCCCAAAATACAAAGAAGTCTTTATTCCGCTAAAAAGGAGCATCATTGTTCTCTCCAAGTCTTATGCAGTCTCCTGAGCTTTTCCGCTAAAGTCAACTTTGCTGTGACCCCCCCCCCCCCCACCACCAACCTGTGTGGGAAGAAGATTCCAGTTGCCGTTGCCACGGACTTGTCTGTCTACCAAGTCTCCATCACAGATGCTTTCCGCCGTTCTCGCTAACAGCGACAGGTGCTTCGTACGATTTCCCCTGGAAAACAGAGCAAGAGTTACGCAAAGACCGTATTGTACCAGCACAGCTAAAATGATGGTGACGTACCAAGAATACAAACCTCAACGGCTTAGGGGAATGTGTGAACAACTGCTGGCGAGGTCGACAAAATGAAAGAGCTCTAGGAAAATGTACTCACCAACAAGACGAAAAACAGGGAGAGAGAAAAAAACAAAAAACACAAGCGCTTGTGTGTTATTGTTTCCCTGTTTTTTGTTGTATTGGCGAGTACATTTTCCTAGATCCATTCCATTTTTACAAACCTGTTAGGATCAGGAAATCAGACTGCTTCGTAATAAATTCTGCATCAGCCAACACTATCAGAAGGAGTCAGGAGCAGAGTGTTTCCTTGCAAACTCCCTTTATTTAGTTCTGACAGGAATTGAATGTTTATGGTGTTAGCTTTTCTTTCTTTCTTTCTTACCTACATTTTTACTGCCGATAACATTTCCATCTCGATGTACGTCATGTGCGTTACACCATGCTTGCTCAGCGCTGTGAGCCACAGGGTTGGCGCTTTACAAATGTTCATTATTATTAGTATTATAATTATATGAGAGGGCTTGGGACCGGAAGATCTGTGTTGGCCTAATATTTTCTGTTATCAGAGTTTGCGTTAATGCGTGTGCCACCGTGATTCAATGAATATGCAGTCTGCGTAGTGTTAGATACTTACAAGTGGACTTCCTTGATACCCCCCCCCCCCCCCCCCGAGACCGACCCTCTGAAAGCTACAGCGGAACTTTCTCCTGAACACCATCAGCCAACAACAACAACAAAAGGAAGGCATGGGTCTCTGTTTCTTACTCCTAACATTCCCATCTGTCTCCAGCCTGCCTCAAGTAAATCTCTGTGAGTGTGTTTGTGTGCATGCATGTGTGCACGTGTGTGTATGTGTGTGTGCATGCATGCGTGCGTGCATGAGTGCACACAGGTATGTGCGTATCTATATGGGGGTGGGGTGGGGTGCTATGCTCGATGACAAACTTGCATCTGTTAACATCGCGTGTTTTGATGTCAGCTGTTTCAGCTCAATTACAAAATATACGTGTCTAGCGCTCGCTTGAGGCAGGGCGCTCTAAGACCCCACTGTTGTGGTTATTATTAACAAAATGAGCGGTGCTAGTAATAAAAAAAAAAGACACCTTACCCATCATCCCCCTCCACCCCCCCAGTTGACCTACTTTGCAGCAAAAGGCGTGACGCTGACATAGTTCTCATGGACAAAGAGTGGGACAAAGCTGTAGTCCTGGAAGAAAAGGTCAGATTTGTCGTGGATGGTCATCCGTGCCGTCTCCTCACCACCAGCAAACACTTTGCGGCAGACGTCAAATATGCCCTGAAATCAAAGCAATCAGTCTTTGAATTTTGTTTGTTTTTCTTTTGGCTCTTGTCTTGTTTAGCTTCTTCTCACATCTCAAAATAAAGCAGTGTCTGTGTCAATGCCATCAATGATTTGGCACTCAACCCACTGATCCCGTTCAAGACCAAACTAGCGGTGAAGATTCCTTGGGACATGAGCGTTATATAACATAAGTAACACACCTTTCACTAATGAACACAGTAACACTTCTTTTCCTGTTTTGAAAAAAATGCACTGGCTGCAGTGTGACAGTGAACTGATCACAAAATCATGTCCCTGGTGTACAAATGCTATGAGGGTATGACAAGTGCTCCTAAAAAGAAACACGAAAAAAACACCAGTTCGGTTTCAGAGTTTTTTTTCCAACTCTGCTCCCAAGCTCTGGGTGCCCCACCACAGAAAAATCAGGTTAGCAGATTCCTTGGCAGCAGTCTGCAGACATCTGAAAACCGATCTGTTCTCTGAATGACTTTGCACCATGTGTCTTTTGCTTTATTTTAATTCTCGTGACTTTTTTCCTGCCCTGTCTTTCACACAAGTGCAGACACCTCCCAAGAACAAATATGCATTTTAATTTTGTAACAAATATGCATATTCATTTTGTGTCTTTCACTCATACGCATCACATTAATTTTGTGTCTTCTGCTCATACGCATCACATCCAAGAGTTACTTCTGCAAGTTCTGGTACAGAAAAGCTCCATCAACCTTTGGCAAAAATTGGAAATACCACTTTTTGTTTCCTTAAACATCAAATTCTACGCGTGAAAAATCCAGAACTTTGAGAGGCAATCTGCATTTACAGAACGCTTTCTCGACCTTCATGGTTTTCCTGAATGAGACCTTTTTTTTTTCTTCCTTCAAAATTCAAAGACCAAATTTGATAGATTACATATCTTCTCACCTTTAATCCCTATCACATTTAATTCAAACATGTACATATACAGGTAACACCCTCTTTTTCATAGTTTAGATGCTGAAGAGTTGTCATTTCATGATTCTAATTTATACCAGCAAAAGTCATCCAGCTCGTTATTCTCAAAGTCATGGTATTTTGGGATTTTCAGTTTGACCAAAGTCCAAATCCACAAACTTTCAACAGCTTCATGCAAATACTTAATGAACAAAAGTTTCCCCAAAACTTTCAAAGACCAAAGAAACCCTGATCTGAACAAACAGCACTAAAAAAAAACTTTAAAAATCCAGTCCGGGCTGCCGTGCAGGAAGTGAAGCATTAAGGCCAACAAGGTCAAGGTTGCACATTGACTCACCAGACGGACATCTTTCTGCGCCTTCTTGGCATCCTCCTTGGCCTGGTCGTAGCTCAGCTCCTTGTTCCCGGACGTCCACATGGACATGTTATGAATACACTGCACACACATGAACAGGTTGTGAATACACTACACATACATAGACATGTTATGAATACACTGCACACACATGGACATGTTGTGAATACACTGCACACACACGGACATGTGAATACACTGCACACAAACACAGACATGTTGTACATACACTGCATACACATGGACATGTTGTGAATCACTGCACACACATGGACATGTTGCAAATACACTGCACACACATGGACATGTTGTGAATACACTGCACACACATGGACATGCTGCAAATACACTGCACACAAACATGTTGCGAATACACTGCACACACACAGATGTGTTGCAAATACACTGCACACACATGGACATATTGTGAATACACTGCACACACACAGACATGTTGTGAATACACTGCACACACATGGACATGTTGTGAACACACTGCACACACACAGACGTGTTGTGAATACACTGCACACACACGGACGTGTTGTGAATACACTGCACACACACGGACATGTTGTGAATCAATGCACACACATGGACATGTTGTGAACACACTGCACACACATGGACATGTTGTGAATACACTGCACACACAGGGACATGTGAATACACTATACATACATGGACATGTTGTGAATACACTGCACACACACAGACGTTGTGAATACACTGCACACACATGGACATGTTGTGAATCACTGCACACACATGGACATGTTGTGGACACACTGCACACACATGGACATGTTGTGAATATACTACACATACATGGACATGTTATTAATACACTGCACACACATGAACATGTTGTGAATACACTGCACACACATGGACATGTTGTGAATACACTGCACACACACATGGACATGTTGTGAATACATTGCACACACATGGACATGTGAATACACTGCACACACATGGACATGTGAATCCACTATACACACCTGGACATGTTGTGAATACACTACACATACATGGACATGTTGTGAATACACTGTATTTATTTATGCAACCCGCACTCCGCTGCTTAAAAAAATATCAAATAAAAGCACAGAAGGGGTTAACAGAGCTCGACACAGTACCGATGGACATTTTCAGCGGCTAACGGCACTTTTCAAAATTGGACACTATTTCACCGCTTCATCAAATGACATTCATTTACAGCCGAACACACAAAAGGTTAAAAGGCACGCTGATTTAATACGACAACACAAAACAACAGTTAAACAGTTAAAAATTAAACTGTACTTATCATGCTTGTTTAAGCTTTTCCGTTATTTCCCAAGACTGCAAATCTCTTGCTCAACTCATTTTTTGTAAAAAAAAATTATGTGTCTTGTTTTAGAATGCTAGCAGTCATTCTTGTTTCAATTTTTTTTTAAATATTTCACACTCACTTACAGACCTATTTACGCTCAACTTCTCTGAAAAACACACAACTATTTGATCTTTTCTTCTTTTTTCTGCTTCTTTTTTTATAATAAAATTTTCCATCTCGATGTACATTATGTGTATATGCTTGTTCAGCGCTTTGAGCCGCAGGGCAGGCGCTTTACAAATTTCCATTATTATTATTATTAAGCGTACTCTTATCTGTATTTGAGTGTAAACAGGTCTGTAAATGAATGTAATTTTTTTGTATCTAAAAAATCTGACCCCCCCCCCCCCCCCCCAACTATTTTAACTGTCTGTATTTGAGAGTAACAGGTCTGTAAATGAAGGTCATTTTCTTTTTTAAATCAGAAAAAAAACAGAGCCTGGTGTAATGGAAAGGCTTTGTTTTCAAATCTTTTGCATACTGCAAGCAGTGCCGCCACTGCTCTCCCTGCTCTGGGGCTAAAAACTGAAAAGACTCAAAGCGATATAGAACAGATCTGGGGAAATGTACTCACCTATGTGACAATGCACAAGGAACAATTAAACACAAGCTCTTTTAACAGAAAGTCTTCGTCAGGTGCAAGAAGACTGATAATAATAAAAGATAATTTTCTTATCCATCTTCTTACGCCTGAGGAAGACTTTCTGTCAAAAGCGCTTGTGTTTAATTATTATCTACCTTCTTACACCTGAGGAAGACTTTGTGTCATTATCTATCTTCTGACACCTGACAAGGACTTCCTATCAAAAGTGCCTGTGTTTAACTGTTCCTTGTGTTTCGTCGTACAGCTGACTACATTACCCTAGACCTGGTCTATTTTGTCAGCCTCACCAGCAGTTGTTCACTCATCCCTTGGATAACGCAAAGCCATGCCTGGATCCACTCACCCTGGAGGCTGCACTCATTCAAATCACTGGACACTCCACCAGTCAACACAGTGCCACCAGGCAAGCTCGGCTGAGAGCTTGTGAGCCCGTAACGCCGGGTTAATCGCCCGAGACGCAAAACAACTTCTCACCTGCCGGATATCCTGGTTGGAGGACAGGATGATCTCTTGCAGCGCCGGTGGCGAAACCTTTAGACCCTCCTTAAACGCTATGGACATCAGGGCCGCCTGTCCAACACAGAAAGCAAACAATGGAGGCTTGGAAGTCGGACAGTCTCCACTTATTGTTATTTTTAATTTTCTTTTTCTTACAGTTTTACAAAGCATTTCTTGTCTGACAACTGAAGCTGAGCAGGATCCAGTTCTTGACATTATATCTTAATTATATATATATTATTATATATATCTTAATTATTAACTGTATAACTATATATAATGTGCTTAGAAAACAATTAGTATCCAGTTTAAAATTTGACTGGCAAGTATGTGTGTGTGTGTGGGATGGGGGGGGGGGGGAAGGGACTAAAAAAAAAAAGAGAGAGAGGGAGCGAGAGAGAATATGTGTGTGTGTGTGTGTGCGTGTGTGTGTGTATACATGTATTATTGTATCACTTTTACTGATCACTGATCACTTTTACACAGCGCTATTCTCCGCTCTCAAGCAGCCTCACCGTGCTCATGTCACGTGATTCTGAATGAGTGACTGCATCAGTTTTATAGCAAGTACTTTTGATATCTGCCAAAGTGGTGTGCTGACGGCGCTATCTGATTGTTGCATGGCTGGTGCCACGTGAAACTGCTGCCGTCTTGGTGCAAGTTCATGAGATGAAGAGCTTCAGTCTTTGGGGACAGACCCAGAAGTCAGTCAGTCTCCTGTGTGGACAGTTTGACAGTGCTGGCATGTGGCTGTTGAACCATTCTTTCATTAAACCATTCTGTTTGAGATTTTCATTCTTTGATTAATAGACCCACTACACACACTGTCTTTCTTCTGTTTTTTCGGGTGGGGTGGGAGAGGAGGGGGGGGGGGTGATCAATCTGTTTCAGAACTGTCACCAAGATTTAAGACTGCAAGCACATTTCCCAGCCTAGAATTGTTGACTTCAAACACCAAGGCTTTTCAACTTTTGTAGGATCTACACAAACCCTGCAAGCCCCAAGACTGCATGCCCACAGCTGCGTCCGCAGGACATCAGCAAAACATAAACAGGCCTAGAATTGTGTGCCTCAAATACTGTGGCTTTTCAGCGTTTGTTGGATCTGTCCCAAGCCCTAGGACTGTACAGTTGGCGGCACACACCCACAGTGGTGTACACAGCACGTCGGCCAAAGAATTAAGGTTGCCCCTCCTAGGAACCAAGAGCTATCAACAATGACAATGAAATTTTATGTGCTCTGCCTGCTGCTGAAAAACATCATGCAAACGCAACAACGAAGACCTTAGTGTGCACAAATACTATGGGCATCCTTCTGTTTCAGATTTTGCTTGCTGCCCCCTCCCCAACTATTTTTTTCTGCCTCTCACTTCATTTAACTTCATTATTCCCCAACTTTCCTCAAACCAGCAGTGTATCAGACTACATATGATCTGATGCTGCATCATGTTTTGCCCTGGTATATAACCTAGCACTTGTCAGGGTGTTAAATAGCAAAAGATCAATAGCAATCATGATCCTTTAATGTAATTTTTTTTATATATTATGCCCCCATAACCCCCCTCCTCACTCTATGCAAAATACTCAACATTCACAAAATAACGCATGTTCACAGCCCCGGGTGTACAAAGACGCTCATGCAATTATTATTTTTTAATTTAAATGAAAAAATGCACAACACATAGAGCCCCTAGAAACTTGGCCACGAACTTGGCCAGATGAGCACACAGAGTGAATAAGCATACAGGAACATGGGAAAAATCATACAATTTACAGAGCGCACAGAATCCTACTTGTATAATTTATGGAGGACACCCGCACAGGCACGCATGCATCCAGGCATGCGCACGCACACACACACACAGGCATGCTGGCACACACTCCATAATAAAAAAAAATTAAATGGAAAAAACAACAAAAAAACACTAAACACAGGAGACCCACCATTTCGCAATAAAACAAACACACACACACAAAAAAAAGACACAGACCAACCAAGGAAGCACCCCAAACCACTGTTGCCACCGCCCGCCTCACCTTGATCTGCTCCAGCCGCGGTCGCTGGAAACGCAGGTCGAAGCAGTAGTTGGCCAGCGTGCGCATCTTCATGGAGTTGCGGTCGTTGCAGATGCAGATGATGGGGATCTTGGTGGACTTGATGAGCTGCACCAACTCCTGCAGTCCCCCCCGGTCCTCGTTGCCCGCCATCCCGTCCACCTCGTCCATGATCACGCAGTGGTTATGGCCCGTCACTGGGCCGCTGTGAGGACCTGGGGGCAGAAATATTACATACAGTGTTGTCACCCATGATCACACACCATGATTACAGTTACCCATGATCAGTCACCCATGATCACACACCATGAGCACATGGTCACCCACAATCACACACCATAAGCAGTCCCCCATGACCATGCAGTCCCCCATGATCACGCAGTTACCCACAATCACCCCCCCCCCCCCCCCCAGTGCATGGTCACCCACAACCACACACCATGATCAGTCACCCACGACCACACACCATGATCACCCATGATCGCACACCATGAGTCATGACCAGTCACCTGCAATTACACACACTTGAGTGCAGTCACCCACAATCACACACCATGATCAGTCACCCACAATCACACACCATGATCAGTCACCCACAATCACACACACCATGAGTGCAGTCACCCACAATCACACACCATGATCTGTCACGATCACACATCATGATCACACAGTCACCACCATGAGCACACTGTCATCCATGATCACACACCCTGAACACAGTCACCCACAATCACACACCATAAGTGCCCATCACCCACAATCCCACATCATTAGCGCATGGTCACCCACTATCATTAAGTGGCCTGCAGTCCATCACTGGACCTCAGAAATGCCTAGGGGCCCAGACACCACTGTCAGTACTGCCCACCGTCAGAAAACCCTCCTGAAACTGATGGGGGTGCCTGGCCAGATCCAGCACAAAACTCCACTGATCTTTATAAAAATGTTACAAATGTGAAATAGCACCAAAAAAAATCTGAGTCAGAAAATCAGAAAATTGTCAATTACCCATGTAGTCAACAAGCGTCTGGTTGCCAAGAGCTTCCGCCATATCTTCTTTTAAGCTCCGCTTGGAGCGCTTGTCAGAGGCGTTCAGCTCCACCGTCGAGAAACCAGCTTCCTGCCAACAGAGGGAGCCACTGGCCATTTGCGGAAAGGACTTTGATTCGTTAACTAGGACATCTAGCCCGCCCCAGCCATGATGTAAATTTGTTCGACTGACATTTTACACAGACCTGTTTACCCCTGAGATCTGTTGGGGGTAAGGCTATGGCCCAAAAGGGTAATCTGGTACACATTTGGAAATTCTTTCTGCTAACATTTCACACAGACCAATCTGTTGGGGATAAGGCTATGGCCAAAAGGAGTAATCTGGTACAGTCTGCAAATTCATTCTACCGACATTTTACACAGACCAGTTTACCCCTAAGATCTGTTGGGAGTAAGGGTATGACCAAAAAGAGTCATCTGATACAGTCTGCAAATTTGTTCTACTGACATTTTACACTGACCAGTTTACCCCTATGATTTGATGGGAGTAAGGGATAGTCTGCAAATACGTTCGACTAACATTTTACACAGACCTGTTGACCCCTAAGATCTGTTGGGAGTAAGGGACAGTCTGCAAATTCGCTTGACTAACATTTTACACAGACCTGTTGACCCCTAAGATCTGTTGGGAGTAAGGGACAGTCTGCAAATTCGCTTGACTAACATTTTACACAGACCTGTTGACCCCTAAGATCTGTTGGGAGTAAGGGACAGTCTGCAAATTCGCTTGACTAACATTTTACACAGACCTGTTGACCCCTAAGATCTGTTGGGAGTAAGGGACAGTCTGCAAATTCGCTTGACTAACATTTTACACAGACCTGTTGACCCCTAAGATCTGTTGGGAGTAAGGGACAGTCTGCAAATTCGCTTGACTAACATTTTACACAGACCTGTTGACCCCCAAGATCTGTTGGGAGTAAGGGACAGTCTGCAAATTCGCTTGACTAACATTTTACACAGACCTGTTGACCCCTAAGATCTGTTGGGAGTAAGGGTATGACCAAAAAGAGTTATCTGGTACAGTCTGCAAATTCATTCTACTGATTTTACACTGACCAGTTTACCCCTAGGATTTGTTAGCAGAAAGGGTATGGCCAAAACGAGTCATCTGGGACTGATTAAAAAAACAATCCTGACGCAAACCAGCGCTTTCACATTCCAGACATTAATTTTTCTAGTCCGAGACACTGTTTCACATGTTAAAGTCTAATGTTCTTAACAAACAAACAAAAACCCAGAAAGGTCAGGGTCCAGGGGTCACCCTGGAGCATACCCTCAGAAGAGCTTAGAGAGTCAAGTAATTTCAGTTGGGGGAGGGGGGTGGAGGGGGGGTGTGGTTCTTGCATCAAAGTTAAACAACAAATAATCAACATTTC
>OY757556.1:4261624-4287816 GCA_963584105.1 Alviniconcha strummeri
GCTACAGCCTTTACCACATTCCACTGTGGTTAGTCCACACAGGCTACAGCCTTTACCACACATCACAATATTCCACTGCGGTACCACCCAAGTCACCCCACACTGTCATCAGTTACTGCTCCAGTACTAATAATAATGGACAGAGCATCGAACCCACAAAGGCCCTAAGCACTTACAAATTCTTTAAATGTATGTATTTTCAAAATTCAATGCATGCAACACAAATGCACACATACATAAGCATGCAAGCACGTGCACACACACATTCCACATGAGGTAATATACCAGTTACAGTGGTGATTGTAAGAGCGACCCCCCCACCCCCCCCCCACCCCCACTGTGGTACAATCCAAGTTATACCTTTACTTCAGTAGAGGTTTCCCTGGTAGTTCTGCTCTGCATGAGGTAATATACCAGTTACAATGGTGGCTGCAGACACCCCCCCCCCCCCCTTCTTCTACTGTGGTACCATCCAAGTCACTGCCTTTACCTTGTAGTTCCCTGGTAGTTCTGCATGAGTGATAGACCAGTTACAAAGGTGACTGCAACAGAGGACCCCCCCCCCACCCCCACTGTGGTAACCCCCCAAGTGACTACATTTAACTCAGTGAAGGTTTGCCCAAGTAGTACTGCACGATGAGGATGAAATGCACCACACTGCAGGTATTCCAGCAGTTCCACATCAGACAATATATGAGATACAGCTGTAACCTCAATGCGCCCCCCCCCCCCCCCCACCCACTAAAAACACACCACACAGCAGTTGTTCTGAGGTAACATCCAGGTCCCCCCCCCCCCCCCCCCCCCACCCTTTCCCTTGAAGTTCAATGACCACGACCCCTCCCAGATCCATAAACAAAGAAATCAGAGGGGACAACAACAAAAAACACAAACAAAAAACACACCACACACGAAAAACAGAACATGAATGAGTCACCTTGGATATTTTCGCTCCTCTCGGGTCACAACCAACCACTACACATAGCTATGCAACAGCCAAACATTGTTTTATGCCTCGGAGTGAATGAATAGCAAAGAACTCTTGAAGCGGAATCCATTGCAGTTTATTTCATTCAGATCGGATCAGTGGTTCAAAAGATATTCAAATCTTAAGTATCAAAAATCAGCTCAGTTTTGGGACAGTCCTTTACTAGGACAATGAAGGATGTGAAGGCAAATGGGTGGACCCATGGAAAGCAACAAAAACAGTGTTTTATGTACATAAAATCTGAATGGCTGTAGTCACTGGTGTTTAACTTGGTGGGTTTACATTTTGGGACATGACGAATCCAAAAATGGCAGAAAGAAATGGCTCATCATTTAATGTCCAGAGATAATTTGCATATTGTTACATAATAATGAAATAAATATGCAGTAATGAACCGTTTGTGCATGTTTACGTCATTTGTAGGTTTTAAACAAGGAATTTTAGATACATCAATAGTGCAGAACACTTATCAGCATAAAATCAAATACAGTTTGATCCCTTATTCGCATAAATTACAAAATGAAGTCTTGATGCTCGTTACTGCTCCTGGTTGCGTCTAAATACAATTATTATGACACAACCTTCAAAATTTGCACATGGGGGTGCTCCTTGTGGTCTCTTATAATTAGGGTATTAATTTTTGTATTTGCAGCAGATCATTCATGTCAAACCTAATCTGCATAAATTAGCATAACGAGCATTTAAAATTACATCAGTTATATATAGTCACATAAATAAAAACACTGAAAATAAGCTCCTGGAACCTTGCCGTTAGAGTAAATTGATTAAAATGGCATCAAACCTGTTATTGTGTTAAGCAAGTTCATTTGCATAAATTAGCATATTAATATTAAACATGCTAATTTAATTAGCGTTTGGTTGTCAAATGATAATTTTCAGTCTGTCTGGTTTTGCTATGCTGAAATCACTACATGTGTCCTAAAAGGATCAAACAATGTTAATTTATGTAAGCATTATTACACAATAACAAAGCTTGCTCATTAGGCTAATCTATTTGCAGAAATTCACACCTATCCATGTAAAGTTTTTTGTCAAATTCACCGCCACAAACATACACAACCATTCACCGATTCACACAATAATGGCAAAAATAATTTTTCAAGTTCTCATTCGTTTTATTGATTTATAATTGACTAAGAATGAAACTGATGTCATACTGTGGTCATAGGTATACACTCTGAGTCTGAGGTGATATATTCTACATGCGAATCCCATCAGTCCAGGTTCGGGCACAGTCAGCACACTCACATAAGGCTCCAGAACCTGTAACCACACAGGAGGAACATATAAAAAAAACTGCTAAATTCTTTTAATTTCAGCTCCCCGTCCTGGTAACCTTCGGGGGGGGGGGGGGATTAAAATGGCTGTGTCTGCCTGCATTTCTTTTTGGCCAGGATTGCTCTCTTCATGGTCAAACTCAACCCAGTCACATTGTGAGGCTTCAAATCCTGAAATAAATGATAAACTATCACATTCATTGATTCAAGCAACATCAACCGCTTAAACATATTCTGGTTTATTTTCAGCATTTACTCCCTGGGCCTTGCTGAAACTACTTGTTAATTAACATAATGGTACTATGCTTCACTAAACTAATAAAAATCAAGTATAAACTGTCTTATCAATACCATTACTTACCAGTAATATTAGAAATAAATCCAATTCAAAATAAAACTGATACTTTGCTTGCTTACAATTAATCTCAATTGTCATTATATATAATTTATATCAATTTACCATAATTATACCAATTACCATATGTTGAATTTACAATAAATTAAGATGCAAGTTTACCTCGCTTTGAACTGATTGTACTGCTGTACAAGACGCCCAGACTGTGGCAGGATGAACATTCGCCCTCCAGAGGTTGGTCTGGGTGGATCCAGGGGACATGCAAAAATGAATGGCATCGTGACAGCAACCTCATCCTTTCGAGGGGGGTACCGGAAGTTGTTGGCAAGGGATGTTGGATGCAAGAAGTTGACAACGTAGGTGTCTGCATCATGAATACTGACAACATGGCCGGGGTACCATCCGTTGTCATATGCAACAGCCACCCAGTCATGTACAGCAGGAGTGGACAGTGGAATCTGCTGGTCTTCTTCAGCATCACTTGGGGCCAAGTGAGATGATGATGATGAAGCATGGTGTGACGACAAAGATGATGATGATGAATGCTGAGGGTGGGCCAACCTCTTTCTGGCTACGCAAACAATTCTCTTGGCAGATGTTTGCGCAGTTGATGGTGCTCTCATTGCCTTCTCTTTCCTCTTTGCTGCTCTCTCTTCTTTCCTCTGTTTTCTCAAGTATGCATTTTCAAGTTCCTCCACCTCAAGGGCTTTCTGCTCCTTTTCATCCTGCTGGTGTTTTTTGCGCAGTATTCTTCCTCCTTTTCTTGCCTTTTCCCAGACCTGGTGCTTGTTTCTGGACAGTTTCTTCTGTAGAAAAGTCTTCCAGTTGGTCTGCTTCTTCTGGGCCTTCAACATGATCAATGACGAATGGTAGAAGAAGGATGCATTTTGACGTCTGTTTTGGCTGGAGTCAAGGGACCCAAAGTGTCGCTCACATGTGATGTTTGTGGCTCCAGCAAACCGAGTGAGTTCCTGTTCTTCTTGCGCAACACTGCCATACCTTCCTTCTGGCAGAAGGTCCTTCATTTGCTGTTTGATTGTCATCAAAATTCCACTTAGAATTAAGCGGAGGGTAGTGCAGAAAAATTCACTGTCATCAGGTGCCACCATTGCAGACAACATCATCGGCCCAGAGGCATCATTAACAAACCCTGAAAAAATGGGTTCATCATTTGACTGCAAGATCAGCAATGGTGTGCTCAGCCACAGCTGAACACGTTCATCAAGAATTCTAATATGTGCAGGCAGATCAAGGTATCCAATGGCTTTGTTGCTGATCATGTCCCAGTAGGGCCCAGTCACTTTGATGCAGACGACCGCAAGAGCGTGTATCATTGATCGGACTCTTGGGTCTGTCAGATCCAGGAGAACAGAACGAACTTTCAGGTTGCTGTTCTCCAACTTCTGCCCAAAGTCGCTGATTTCTGCTCTATGGTGGTGTATTTCAGCAGCAACTTGAAACACTGCATTAAACCGGTTGTCTTGATAATGCTCAATTGTACTCTTTATCTTGTTTTGGCGGCAGCATGCCAGCCACTTGTCCCCAACCCCACTTTTTTCATCGCCAACTGGGCCAAGGCAGTCTGCCGTAAGTCGAATGCACCTCAAAGGTGCAAACTCTTTGGCGTATCTGTTGTACACCAACAGTGTCTCACGCCCCAGCTTAATTTCTTCCTCATCATACTGCTTTTGCTGAGCCTTGAACTCCTGCAGGATGTAGTACTGAAAACCCAGAAGGGTGTGGGCCATGCAGTAAAAACTGTGGACTGCGTTCGTGTCCACCTCGCTGTCCGAGTCTTGCAGCATTTGTTGTCGCCATGAGTTTAACAGTTCATTTGCCTTCTGTTCGTTGGTCGCTCTGTCGCTCATGAAGTAGGTCACTTTGTCAGCTTTTCAAGAGCTTCTTGCAGGAAGCCTTTGTCATGTTTGTCATCCATGTTCCTGACCTGCTCAGTTTCCTTGAGATCCTTTTGAACAGTTGAGGAGATTGTATCACCGGTCTCTCTAGCCACATGGCGGAATCCAAGTGGCAGCTGTTGTCCAGTGTTCAGCGTCACTGTGCTGGTCAGGATCTTCTTTTTTGGACGTGAAGTGCCATCCTTGTGAAGGCCCCACGCAGAACTATGCTCAATGGCATCAGCGTAAAAGAGTTTCATCAGAAAATGTCCTTCAGCCACAATGCTGACAGCAACTTGCCTGCTTGGCAGATCTTCTTCACTGACAAAGATTCCAACCATATCCAGGATAGATTTTATAACTGGAGCAACATTTTCAGCTGATACTTCGTGAGTGATAAGCTCAAGTACGCATTCTCTTAACTCAGGTATGAATATACCATCTGCTTTAGGAACGAACTGCCGGTCACTGTAACTGTCTTTCAGACGTTCATTTTCAATGGCAGTCAGGTTAAGCTCTTTGTTAATTTGGTGTCATCGTTTCACCATTGTTTTTTCTGCAGCTTTGGCCCTTTTCTTTTCTTCCATGTGTCTTCTGTTTTCTGTCTGAAAGAAACTCAGTTTCTTTTTTAAGTATCTCTGCGTTTTCTTCAGTTCTTGTATGTCCCCTCTTGCTGTGGTTCTCTGCTCTTCAAGAAGACTCATTTTATCTCTTGCATTCAGCAGCTCTTCATTTTTTTCTACAAATAGTTGGTCACTGGTGGTGCAGTTGTTCAGCAACTCTTCTTTCGTTTTCACTAACGCAGCAATACGATCTCTCAAACGACTTTCCCGTTTGTTTATATTTTTGGCAGAAAAATGTCCAAGTTGTGACTGTGCAGTTCTCTTTCTCAAAGCAAGATCATCAATTTCTTTCTGCAATGACACCTTTCTCTGTTCCAAAAAACTAACAGCCTTTCTCACTGATCTGAATTCAGCACGGAAGGATCTCTTTGTTGGAGAAAGTGGAGGCTTCTTGATGGACTCAGTCTGGTGGACTGGAATGGGGTCATTGGTGTGGGGCTGGTGGTTAGGACTGGGGGGTTGAGGTTCAGGACTGGGGGGTTGCGGTTCAGGACTTGGGTGTTGAGGTTCAGGACTGGGGGGTTGAGGTTCAGGACTAGGGGGTTGAGGTTCAGGACTGGGGGGTTGAGGTTCTGGTACAACGGGGAGAGTGGAGTCAGGAGACTGAAAGGTTTGGTTGTGTACAGTTTCCTGAAGTTCTGTCACAACTGGTTCTGGAGGAAAATGGAAGGACTTCAAGAAAAATGCCTCCAGTTTCTCACACCTGTACTTCTTCCTTTCCTTCAACATGCGCAGAAGTGCAGTCTTTGTAGAAGACAGCAAAGATGCTTCACCGCTGACTTGAAGCAGAGCTGTTGCAGCACCAAGGGCATTGTTGACAAAAAAGCAATGAATTTCAAATGCAATTCCATTTGAGATACAGTGGCTGGTCTGCATAAAGGCGGTGGTGATGCCTGCAGCTTTGCAGTGTGGACCCAAAGACTGAAAAGAAAAAAGAACAAAAAGAAAATTTCGGAAAAGACAGGGGGGAAATCACGCTTACTAGATACAAATCAGTGGTCATATGAAGTTTGACTGCTCACCGTCACAGTCTGGACTGCTTATCCCAGGACATGTAACGTGCACCTTCTGGAGGCAGCTGGAGTACATAGTAACATACACTGCAGCCATATCCTGCCCTTTCTGCAGACTGCCACCAACTCTGCTAGAACCTCTGCAAGATGTAGCTGACAGTCATACTCCTCCCTCTCGCCACAAACAACACATGTCCATCTGCTCTCCTCCATCTCTTCTTCCAGGAATTCATCATCTGAAGTGTCAGGCGTAATGTTGCTGTATAGTATAATAGTAATTATATAATATAAACTTAATAAAATTAAAAACAAACAGAACATGAACAATGTTTACTGATTTAACTTTTTAAGAAATGCAGGCACTGCACATGCACCAAAAATAACAGACAATGAAGCAAAGAAAGTAACCCACTAACTGAAACTGAAAATAGTAAAATGGTCTAAACTAGTAAAACTGTAGCAGTCATTCTTGTTACTGATTTAAAAAAAAAATCAAATCATTTTAAAGTTTAAAAAGTAGTTTATAAAACAAAAGCAAATTTCACAGGCATGAGATTGAGAGGAATTCACAGGGTGGTATTTGTCTATTATTAATTAACCAAAATTACTAGAGTATACTTCAAATGCCAGAAGATGAAAAAGTTAAATCAGGCCATATGCTTTAAGTTTTAAACGCTGACCAGCGTAAATCTAGAAATAAAACTCAGGCAAAGTAAATCAAACATCTGACACCCCTCGGCTAAAGAAATAGACTTGCCCCTATTCAAATACCGGGTCCGATAAAAAGCACTCTGGGTGCGTCCATTACTGAGACGGGTGTGGTAGCTGGAATGTTTCACGAACGATCTTCCAAATTTCACAGAATTTAACAAAATACCTGGTGGAATAAACAAATTAACTGAATATTCCTCAGGTCTCTGTGTTTAGCATTAGTGTTACTCCTCTCAGATAACAGCTGTTATCTATTTTTAAACTTTTCTGCATCTCGCTTTGTCAGAGTCTGACGAACCCACGTACTGCACAGGCCGAGTGCAAGAGAGGTTGCTTTTTTTTGCCACATGGTTACCTTTTTAAGCCCATACCGTCGTATTTTTCAACAGAATTACTAATGTAGTACATGCATTTGTAGATAAAAGAACACTGAAGAAGCCTACGGGTGAACTTTTTTTCAAAACGACCAATTTTAACAAAATATTTGAGAAACAAATGAGGCCACTTGTACTTACCGCCATCACGCTGCTTTCATAGACCGCACAAAGAAAGTTCATATACCGCATGAAAGAGCGTTCTTTTTTCTGATTGGCTGTAAAGTTTAAGCCTTGTACGTCGAAATTTACGGCGGTACGAGAGGTTTGAAAAGAGCAACCCAAAACAGCGTCATGTGGGAAATCGGTCCACGGCGCGAGGCCGGCCGTTCGACCCGTAAAATGACAGTTTTTTAAAGATTACACTACTTTCAAAGGCATGAAATAAAATAACACACAGTGCAGGTTGTAGAATATTTATTCACTCAAAGGATAACACAAGCATGCAGGATGAAAAATACAGTTTTAACTATGCATTTTTGATTTGAAGTGGTGCACCCCCCTGAAATCCGGAGTGTCCCAGGTTAAGGCCGGATACGGTAGTGCAAATTTGACCCAAAAAGTTTTTTGTCACTTTTTTCTTCCTGCACATACGTCTCTTTGACACCTATTAAACACATTTTCAGCCATGTTTTGCATGAAAATTGTTTTTAATGCCTTCTACTGTGCCAATAAAGAGTGCTTATCAAAGTTTGTCGCGTTGTTTTGAATTTATTTTGGGGAAAAAAGCACATTGTTTGACCCTTGCCGACGGCCCCAAGTCGAGCGAAAAGTAGGTCAAGTTTGGTATCGTTGGAAAGGTCGACCTCTCTTCTTTGTTCCAAGTTCGACGTCATAATCGCCGAGACCGACCATAAATAGATTTCCCGCCGTTTCCGACCCTTGATTTTCAACGGAAATCTCCTTATATGGAGTAGTGACCCGCATGACATCATTGGATTCTGAAATCGACCAATCAGAAATCAGAACCAAGACTCCGGCCACGCTCGGCTGTACTCGGCCTTCCCACAATGCACTGCTCTCGATTTCCGTTTTGTTGATAATTTGTCAACAAATCTGACCAGCTCAATCGATTCACGAAGTATTTCTGCAAATATTCCCTAAAGTCACTCTTTTTTCCCGAAACTGTGTATTGCCATCAATACCAGAGATGCCACGGAAGCAAAATAAGCGGACTCATGACAAAGTGCTTTTATATCGAATGGCGAAAGCTGAGAAGAAAGTGAGGGTGAATGACCGTGAAGACACGCTGTGTGAACCGAAAGTGGTGGGGTGCCTCTCGGAAGATTTTTTTTTGGAGATGATGGGAGCTGCAGATCGTGTTGCAGATGGAATGGAACAATCTTGGATTACTGCTCATGTGTTCCAGTTGACTTGTTTGCTGACTGACGTTTCGTGCCCAACTTGTGGAGAAACCGGACTGTACATTTCAGTGTGTGAGGGATCGGATCAGTGGGCTCTATTCGCATCAAAGCTAGCTTTGACTTGCGATCTTTGCGAGTACAAGAAATTTTAAATGTCGTCTCCACGAACGCAGTTCAGTGACAAGAAGAACGTAGCGTATGAAGTCAACCCAATAATGGTTGTATTTAGCCACGAAAGCAGTATTGGAGACAATCAAATGATCATGATGTTGGGAATACAAGCACACAGTGATGATGACTTTGTTCCATCGTTTTCTGTTACTTTACTTTTTGTTGCATATTTTCAGCTTAAAATTCCTAAGGCTCTGGTTGTAATAAAGATACAGCTTTGAAACTTGACATGGTGTTACTCTATACATTTATCTTGATTCATACAGGTTTTATTGATAAAGTGAAAATTGTTGTATTTATGTAACATGGAATATATAAAAATCACTGAATTTTCCAGATGTTTATGTAAAATATTTGTAAAAAGTCAAAAATGTAGATATCCATAAAACCTTCTGTATGAAGTTTGATATTGTGTTCTTAATTAAAGTTCAAAAGGCAGTTTTGTTCTATGTGCATTATCTTTGGAGGAGTAGGGATTTTTAAAAAGGTTGTTTGGCGGCCATCTTTGATTGTTTCCATGGCAACATGTGTCGAAAACAACATATAATTATACTTTTTTAAACTTACAATGTAAGGTCTTTCAAATGACCCTAAATGCAAAATCTTGATTTGACAAAGAAAAAAAATCAATTTGCACTACCATATCCCCCCTTAAGCACAGCGGCTTTTGCATAGCTACTACATAACTGATGCCCCCCCTCCACCCCCTCCCCCAGTACAGTAACCATGACCCTCCCAGATCCACAAAGAAATCAGAAGAAAAATACACCTGAAAACACACCAAGCACAAAACAGAACTGGAACAATAAGTCACCTTGGCTACTTTGGCTGCTCCCGGGTCTCGACCGACCACTATGTAACGGGTGCGGTTACTGACCGAACCCGTGACCTTGCCCCCGTAACGCTCAACTAAACTCTTGGCCTCGTCTCGCTCCAGCGATTCCAGAACCCCGGTGATGACAAACGTCAGCCCCTCCAGGCAGTTCTCTGCACCCTGCGGTTGAAGCCAGAGTTTCTCAGGTAAAAATCAAACGCACAAAAATAAAAAAGGTTCTAAAGAACACTGAGTGGGGCAGTACAAAACAACATGCAAACTTTACAAAAGAAAGCTGTCACACGTTACAAGAGAACGCTGTTTGAGTGGGGCAGTACAAAACAGGGCACAAACTTTACAAAAAACATGGTTCATGTTCGAGTGGGGCAGTACCAGTGTTTAAACTTTACGAAAGAGCATTGTTTCAGTGGGGCAGTACCAACCAGCATGCAAACTTCACAAAAGAACGCTGTTTGAGTGGGGCAGTACAAAACAATGTACAAACTTTACAAAAGAAAGCTGTCGCACATTACAAAAGAACACTGTTTGAGTGGGGCAGTACCAAACAATGCACAAACTTTACAGAAGAACGCTGTCGCATGTTACAAAAGAATGCTGTTTGGTACAAACAATGTACAAACTTTACAGAAGAATGCTGTTGCATGTTATAAATGAACGCTGTTTGAGCAGGGCAGTACAAAACAATGTACAACTTTACAAAGGAACGCTGTTGCACATTACAAAAGAATGCTGTTGGAGTGGGGCAGTACAAAAGAGCGTACAAACTTTACAAAAGAATGCTGTTGCACGTTACAAAAACATGCTGAGCGGGACAGTACAAAACAATGTCCAAACTTTACAAAAAAACACTGTTGCACGTTACAAAAGAACGCTGTTGGAGTGGGGCAGTACCAAACAATGCGCAAACTTTAGAAGTGTGGAGGGCAGTACCGAACTTAACAAAAGAATGCTGTTGGAGTGGGGCAGTACCAAACAATGTGCAAACTTTAGAACTGAGGGCAGTACCGAACTTAACAAAAGAATGCTGTTGCACGTTACAAAAGAACGCTGTTGGGGTGGGGCACTACAAAACAACATGCAAACCTGACAAAAGAATGCTGTTGGGGTGGGGCAGTACCAAACAAAGAGCAAACTTTCCGAACAGATTCCATGAACTATGCAAGAAACAAAGTTACGTCAAGAAAGAAAACAGTTAACAGATGTACAATGAAAGTGAAAGAGTAAATTTTTTAGCCTGTTGTGCTGGCATAGCAATAGGAAACACAAAATCCAGAGAGCAGGCAAGACGGAAGAGGAGGATGGATGGATGGAACGGGTCAGTTAACATGAAGATGAAAACCTCAGCCAGCATTCAAAATCCCTGTGTACTGAACTCAGAACCAAGACCGACTCCCTGCTCTTTAAAACACAAACACATGCAGCATGAGAGAGAGAGAGAGAGTGTGTGTGTGTGTGTGAATGAGAGTGTGTGTGTGTGTGTGAGAAAGAGACAGAGTGAGTGTGTGTGAGCGAGAGAGTGTGTGAGAGACTGTGTGCATGTGTGTGTGTGTTATGCGTGCGCAGAAAGCAGGCTGAGAGTGAGACAGAGACAGACATGAGACAGAAAGCAGGCAGAGAGTGAGACAGAGACAGACATGAGACAGAGATGATAACAAAGAGACCAAACAGCCAACAAGCAAACGCCTGTCCAGTAGACACAAGCAAAGACATATACAGAGTGTATATCACTGCTGTAATGTTACTGCTATATGTACACATGTACAGACTCTTATTCCCACTCACAGTTGGAATCTCTTTTGAGCCCAGTGCTCGTGGTCCTTCCCGGTTCAGGAAGCTGCGATACGATCCCCAGTTCCTGTTGGCTGAACCCTTCCCAGACTCCTCCTGGATCACACACACACACACACACACACATTGAACGGTACTGCAGCAACAGACCAAAAAAGTCCAGCCATGTCAAATTAAATGCAAAGTCATCCCCAGGTTCTTATGGCTTCCATCTCTGGAATTATGTTAAATTCAGTTTCTCTGCAATTTCCACCATCCACATTTGTAGTTCCCGTTTGTTCACTGCAGTTCTTACACATTCACTTTTTATACTTACCTCGTTGACCAAGAGAGGAATGATGGTAGAGAGTCGTATCGTTTATTCCAACCAATAATGAATGTATAAAGATAACTGATTTTTTAATCCCCAAGCAGAAGGCATCTTACTCTAGATGATCATTCAGTGAGACAGGGTAACAAGACTTCTTCCCACACCTAATGGATATACAATGCTCCTCCCAATCACAGTCCTTCTGTGCGCCCATATGTATGTGTGTGTGCGCGCACGCATGTATGTTCGTGTGTGTGTGTGCATGCGCACGTGTGTGTGGCGTGCATGCATGTGTGTGTGAACATGGTGCACAAGGAATACAATGTTATGGTTACGTATTATTTTTCAGTATTTACGGATAACCCAGAACCCTCTACACTCCCAGAGACTTTACTGACAACCCAGAACCCTCTACACTCCCAGACTTTACTGACAACCCGGAACCCTCTACACTCCCAATACTTTACTGACAACCCGGAACCCTCTACACTCCCAATACTTTATTGACAACCCGGAACCCTCTGCACTCCCAATACTTTATTGACAACCCGGAACCCTCTACACTCCCAATACTTTACTGACAACCCGGAACCCTCTACACTCCCAATACTTTACTGACAACCTGGAACCCTCTACACTCCCAATACTTTATTGACAACCTGGAACCCTCTACACTCCCAATACTTTACTGACAACCTGGAACCCTCTACACTCCCTTTATTGACAACCTGGAACCCTCGACACTCCCAACACTTTATTGACAACCCGGAACCCTCTACACTCCCAACACTTTACTGACAACCTGGAACCCTCTACACTCCCTTTATTGACAACCCGGAACCCTCGACACTCCCAACACTTTATTGACAACCCGGAACCCTCTACACTCCCAACACTTTATTGACAACCCGGAACCCTCTACACTCCCAATACTTTACTGACAACCTGGAACCCTCTACACTCCCAACACTTTATTGACAACCCGGAACCCTCTACACTCCCAACACTTTACTGACAACCCGGAACCCTCTACACTCCCAATACTTTACTGACAACCTGGAACCCTCTACACTCCCAACACTTTATTGACAACCCGGAACCCTCTACGCTCCCAATACTTTAGTGACAACCTGGAACCCCTCTACGCTCCCCAACAAGAGGGGAGTTGTGCAAGTGCTACTTGAAATCAAAGAGTCTTTCACTGCTGTATCTCCCAAGAAAGAAAAATGGCAGCCAGTTTTCAGTTTTTTCCAGCAGAATACTAACTGAGACATTCTGACTGGCCGAAGTGTTCAAGTGACTGGCAGCCCAGCACCCCCTAAGCTGCCCAGAAAGGAGTCGCACTGTCCGCACAGCAGTTGAAACGGCAATTGCGTAGTACACCAGTTGCTACACAATGGCGAGGGGACACTGCCGTAACATCTTCATTGTTCTGGCGGCGGTCTGCTGCCTCCTCAGTCTTCTGGTCGGTGCGCACAGTCGAGCCTTAACTCCGTGGCCCCCCCCCCCCCCCCCCCCCGCAACCTTGCTTCTGTGGACATTAAGCAAAATGTTTACTTCCTGGGAGTTGCACAGTGCTACTTGAAATCAAACAGTCTTTCATTGCAATGCTTTATCTCTTGAGGAAAAAAATGGCTGCCAGTTCTCAGGTTTATCCAGCAGAATATTCACCAGGATGTTCTGATTGGCTGAAGGGCTCAGGTGATTGGCAGCCCACAATCCCCTAAACTCCCCAGCAAGAGAGGAGTCGCACGGTGCCACTTTCTCACCTTTCCTGCTGATTTTGGTGGCGTTTTCTTCTCAGCAGATGAGGGCCTCGGTTTCTTGCTTCCCTCTGTAACCTCCGTCTGACTCTGGTTTTTTGCTGGCGGTGACGACAGTGACGTTTCCCTGCTCCGTCCTTTCCTTGGCGTCTGCAGGCATAATGGAAATCATACACTGATCTTTCTCTTCATTTTTTTTTTCACAAAGAGGGAGAAAATGTACACATTCTTTCCCCGCCTCCAATGAAAATCAAACATTATTTAAACCGTATTGACACTTTATTTTTTTGTCATAATCATCTTTGAAATCTCACTTCTTAAACCTATCCTATAATGTGTGTGTGCGTGCATGTGTGCGCACTAGCACATGCTTGCACAAGTTCGTTTCAACTGCATCTTGGTTCTTTGCTTAGTAATGAGCAATGTGCTTGAATCTGCAGAAATAACAGATACAAGAGTACATTATTTTTCTTATACATTTTCTGCTCTATGCAATGAGTGGGCACACTGTCATGTGGGACTGACCACTCTAAAGTGGGACAAGAATATATATACCCAGTTGGATTGTTCCGCAAACAGCTGAATTAAAACACACTCCAAACTCAAACACTACACTTCCTGTGTCAGCAGGTAGACTGACCTTCCTGTAATCGGGCGTGTCTGGCACCGCAGGTGTGTCCGGTACCACGTTGCTGTTGGTGTCGCGCTTCACTGGAGAGGCAGCAACTGGGCTGGCCGTCTTCATCTTCTGGGACAGCTTGCTCGCCAGACTGGAACCACCTGCAAGTTTTCACAACAGCAGCCTTTACTGTGGCACCTGAACACATTTTCCACAACAGGAGGATGGCCACTGGCAGTACAGTTCCCAGGGACTTGGACTAGAGCCAAATATTTTAGGGTGATTTTTGTTTGTCTTTGCGTTTTTTGGTTTTTCTTCCTTCTTTCTTTTCGCAGAATTTTGCAATTTCACACAGGAGTCCACTGCCTGGTGTGTTTTTGGCTTTTTTCTCTCTCTGCCTCTGTGTTGCTTTTCACAGAATTTTGCCATTTCCCAGAGAAGTACATAAGTACATTGCCTGGTACACAGAGATTTTTGCTGTTGTCTTTTTTTGTTTGCTTTTTGTTTTGTTTCGGTCAGTGAGTGGTCAGAGCCATCATCAAAATCCTAGACTGAAGAGCCAGAAGATCCGTACCTTCTTCCTTGGCAGGTTTCTCTTTCACAGGTGTCACGTCCATCCTTGGCTAAAGAAAAGGAAAAAAAAGAAAAAAATCTCATTTTTCAAACTTCCAGGGCAGGCCCCTTACCAACACCAACCTTTCTCCCAAGACCCCATCAGGCTGATTTTTAAAGTGCTTACCAATGCCCACCTTTCTTTCAAGACCTCCTCATGTTGATTTTCAAAGCACTTACCATCAATGCCCAGATCTCTTTCAAGACCCGTTCTTGCTGATTTTCAAAGTGCTTACCATCAACACCCAGATCTCTTTTAAGAAACCTTCACGTTGATTTTCAAAGACCCATTCCGGTTGATTTCCAAAGTGCTTACCAACGACCATCTCTCTTTCAATGCCCCCTGAAGTTGAGTTCCAAAGAACTCACCAACCACCCACCTCTCTGGCAAGACCCCCTTAGGTTGAATTTCAGTGGTTGCATGACCAGGATTCTACTGCAACCTCAAGTGATGCAGAGGTTAAGTTTACTAACGGTGATTTTGAGCTTCACTTGTGTCTGAATTCCAAAGGTCAAATGATGCTGATTTTGTTTGTTTGTCTGTTTTTAATGATGCTTAGTGCCTTGGAAATTCCACCTGATTAGTCTTCTTTTTTTGCCCTTTCTCTTCTTGCTGTCATACCTTCTTCGCTTCTTGCTTGTCAAGCTGTTCCAAAGTCTTTGTAAACTCATCGTCGTCATGGAATTCTGTGTCCACCCTCTCTGCCTTAAAGAGTAAATCAAACAAATGAATGAACCAATGCATGGCTGCACCAACGTATGACTCCAAAAATAAATTAACGAAAGTGCAAAATGTATCAATGAATCTATGACTCAATGAATGAAGCACGAGTGAAACGGAATTGATGAAAGATCAATGAATGAATCAAGCCACGAAATCAGCGTACTAGTCAACAAATTCATCAATGAATGTCTCACAAATATTTATCAACAATTCCATAAAGTACATGTAGAAAAAAAGAAACCCACATAATCAAGGACAAAACAAACCACCAGGCTAAAATTAGTGCACATGTATACCTGCGTGCACACAACATACCAGGCCCAGCTGAAGCGTAATTATTCAGCATGACCACAAGCGTGTGACGGCTTCGCCACCAAACATACACAACAGGCCCATGCTGACGCTTGCATGCTGGTACTTGAACCTTCCTCTTTCCAGAAAAAAGGTATACAGTATACACATGTACAACACATTCACACTTGCATACTGACGCTCAGTTTTCCCCCATCCACAAAATGTGTATACACTATACACACATGTGTATACACTGACACTTGCATGCTGGTACTTGGACCTTCCTCTTTCCAGGAAACATGTATACAGTACTACTAGTACCGTCAGTACACATGTACAACACATTTACACTCACATACTGACACTTAGTTTTCCCCTGTCCACAAAATGTGTATACACTACATGCATGCAACACAGTCACACTCCAACTTACGCAATGACACAGTTTTCCTCTTTCCACAAAACATACACACTATACACGCATGCAACACATTCACACTCCAACTTACACACTGACACATACACTTTTCCTCTTTCTGCAAAATGTGCATACACTATACGCATGTACAGTTTTCCTCTTTCCACAAAACACACATTACACTATACACACATGCACATTCCAACTTACACACCAACACTTACAGTTTTCCTCTTTCAACAAAACATATACACTATACACGCATGCAGCACATTCACACTCCAACTTACACACAGACACATACAATTTTCCTCTTTCCGCAAAATGTGCATACAATATACATACGTGCACGCATTCCGACCTACACACCAACATTTACAGTTTTCCTCCTTCCACAAAACATACATTACACTATACACACATGCAACACATTCACATTCCAACTTACACACCAACACTTACAGTTTTCCTCTTGCCACTCAGTGTGTTTCTTTCCACTCTCTGCACCGTGCCCTGACCAAAGAAATCGACAACATTGACAATCTTCTCTTCTGGCTGTTTCTTCTTTGTTTCTGCTTCCGTTTTTGCCTTGGGCGCCATGTGGGTGACAAAGGCATCCAAACTTCCCTTTTTGGGCGTCTTATCCTCATCTGCTTAGAACAACAAAAAGGTACACACATCAATTTAAAGAAACTAGCCTTCTCCAAACACACGCACCTAGCGCTAATAACAGGTCATAGGTCTTGTCCTCATCTGCTTAGAACAAAAAAGTACACACATCAATTTAAAGAAACTAGCCTTCTCCAAACACAAGCACCTAGCGCTAATAACAGGTCATAGGTCTTGTCCTCATCTGCTTAGAACAACAAAAAAGTACACACATCAATTTAAAGAAACTAGCCTTCTCCAAACAGCTCGCATGCACAAGGCACTAATAACAGGTCAAAGGGACCAAAGTAAAACTTCTTTTAACATTTGATTTGCTGTATATATATATATATATATATATTTCAAGAAATTACTGCTTTCAAAAATTTCCCAACAGAAAAAAAAGCATATTTAATCAGAAATGTGATGACCTTAGTTTTCATGTCACAGCTGTACAGTTTTCATGTCACAACTGTACAGTTTTCATGTCACAGCTGTACAGTTTTCATGTCAGAACTGTACGGTTTTCATGTCAGAACTGTACAGTTTTCATGTCAGAACTGTATTATGGTTTTCATGTCACAGCTATATGGTTTTCATGTCACAACTATATGGTTTTCATGTCACAACTGTATGGTTTCCATGTCACAAAACTGTAAAAAATAATAATACTTTAACTGAGTGAGCACCAATACTTGCAACCAACAATGTATTTTTATTTTTATAATCTGCACTTGTGATTTAGTAATTTTAAACACAAATAACGTCATAAATCAAATTTTCATACCGGTATTATTAGTATTAATTAAGACTGTTTTGCACACCATTTGTTTTTGGTGTGCATTTAGTATTTGTTGGCATGTTAAAAATATAAGTCTGTTGTTTTTTCTTACTTTAACTGTGCACTGCAAGACAAATTTCCTTGTAAACCTGTACAAAACTATAAATATTTTGATTCTGATGTCACAACTGTACCACCATCCAGGATGCTAGACAGCTTTGACAATTGGAGTGATTTCTGATCACTGTCCACCTCTCACAAGTTACTAATTAGTCTCTGGGCAGCACAAACCTGAATCATCCACAAAGACCACTGCCTCCTTCTTCCGTTTCCGCCCAGGTCTTTTCTTTGGAAGAGGATCCTCTGCATCAGAGTCTGGACACACACACAAAAGACATCAACTGATTCAGTTGATTAACTACGTGATAAATAGCTGAAGTAAACAAAACTTGCTATTGAATAAGTTAACAATGGCCACACATTTCCAGAACAAATTAAAAATCATAATTTTGTTTTACATTAACTAAGTTCAGTCTATATCAATTTATCATAAAACAGCCTGGCACTAATGATGAACAGCTAAAGTAAACAAACTTGTTAAAACATTAACAGGGACACATTTCCTGAACAAATTAAAAATCAAACAAAAATTACTTTAACTGATTCAGTTAATTAACTAATGATAAAACAGCTAAACTTACAGTAAACAAACTTGTAAAACATTAACAGGGACACACATTTCCAGCATAAACTAAACAGTAAAAATCAGAAACAAAATGATTCAGAAAACATACCCAGATAAGTAACTTAGTAAGCTTTACGACTTTACTACTACTAATGTACTATACTACATTTCCCTTCAGAGTTCATTTAGATTTAAAAAAACAAAAACAGATTTAGCTTAGTTTTTATGATTAAAATTATTTTTCTTTCCAGCTTGGAGTTGGAGACTATTTTTGAGAGTCTAGTTTGAGAAAGCTTTCAAATCATGCATGCTGGGGCAGAAACATACATTTCGTTTGACTCATTATCATCAATCACCTATTTTGATAATATAACTCAACTGACAAGTCCTTTTCTCCTTTTCTAATGAGCTCTATCATCAGTATCACTATCAGTATCATCACTTATGCCACAGGTGTAAGAGTTCAAGAGCCCAAACAGTAGAAGATCAAACGTGGCAGCAACAATCACCAGAAATAAAAGTTCAATGGGGGAGGGGGGGGCTTTTGGGGGTAGGGGCTTCAGAAACATTCTTACCTGAATCAATAATCCGATGTCCTTTAGCTTTCTTCTTGTGCTGTACCTCCTCATCAGAGTCCTGAACAGTCGCCATAAGGCATAAAAAAGGTTACACTTAGTTACAGACACCTGATGTTTAGCCGTAGCAGTATATATTGTATCTATATGATATAGATCACAACACTCCGTCATCATCAATGAACTTTATCAACGCCACATTATTATATGGCAAAAGTACCAAGGCAAATTCATTAAAACACAAGTAACTTAGTAAGGGTCTGCTTCACTGACCACATGGGTCACCACAAGTCACTGACCAGAAGCAAAGCACACACACTGCCAAAATCACATCTAAAAAATCATCAAATAAGGAGAGAAATACTCTCTCTGTTTCACTCACTGTACTTAGTGTAACAATGACATTGAATCACTCACCATCACACTTCGTCTTGAAGCTTTTCTCGGCTTCTTCGCTGCACTTTTCACCACCTCTTCTTCGGAGTCAAGATTCTCTTCCAAGCGTGGCTTACTTCTGGATGTTTTCTTGGTCTTGAAAGGACTCTCGTCCTCACCTTCCATGTCAAAGTCACTGTCTGTCAGGAGCTTCTTGTTTCTCCTGATCTCACTGCCATTTCCTTTTCCAGCTCCTTTACTTTCCAAATCAATATCTGTCTTCAGCATCTTCCCTTTGCCGTTTGCGGCGGGTCCTTTGGAATCCGCAAGCTTTGCCGTAACGGCCTGCTGGTCTGTCTTATTCCCCTTTGCATCATCAGCTTTCTTGTTCTTTGATGCAGTTGACCGCCCCCCTCTGCTGCCTTTTGGGTTCAATTTTTTACTTACAGGTTCTTCATCCGAGTCGGAGATTACCTCAACGTCATCTTTCAGTTCCAACGGCTTGCTGGGTTTGTTTTTCAGCGAAGTTGTCGAGGGTGAGGAGGCACCCTTCTTGGTGATGTTCTTCTTCTTCTGCTGACTTTCGGTCGACTTGGCCTTGGCTGGTGCTTGTGGTTTCGTTTCAGAAGCCGGTTCCTTGGCTCCTCCTACCGGCCCAAAGAACTTACGGATATCCTGAGAAACACAGCAATTCATTTAGGACTGGCACTAGACAGATCACATTGCGAATACAAGTAACACTAACAAATCACTGCTGGCCCTGGCCATGGAGAAGAAACATGGTCAATATCCTGAGAAACACAGCACTTCATTTCAGACTAGCACTAAACTGATCATACTGTGAATACAAGTAACAAATCGCGGTGCACTGGCCCTGGACATGAAGAAACAGGTACACATGCAGGCCTGTACTGTAAACATTATAGACCTGTATTTTCTGCTAAATACTGCTAGTGCTAGTCCCACTGTGCTTGCAAATATGAAATTCTAGGTCAGCTACGCAGGTGGCCCCACTTGAGATATCCCATAGCTGAGCAGTCCGGCCACGGACACGCTGCTGCTGCCAGCAGTAAATTATAGCAGCCGTCTTTCACCCCCTCCCTTTCCCAGCACAATCTCACCACAGAGTTGTACAGCAGACCATTGAAAAGTTGTTATTTTGAAGTTTACACAGACACCAAATACGTTTGGTACAATAGTTTTAGTTTTCATGCAGCAACAAAACCATTTCATGCAAAAATCACACAAAACATCACATTGTGCACAGTACACACACAAAAAGTACGAAACGTATGCGATTATTGTGAGGTGCTGCTTTTTTCTCTCAACAAAACAACACATGTACATCACAACATCAATATATCTGCTACAGGAAGCACTCATTTAAAATCAGGCCCAACTCTCAAAGAAAAACTCACAGGGGGTGTAAACTGAGTATACCATTTTTGCAAGAGGGCCTTTCATGCAAACTATGAAAATGTGCACAGTACACACATAAAACGTACAAAACAAAACAACACTGAAAAACAGTAAACATGCATCACAACATCAATATGTTCACTACTGGAAACACTCACTTAAAATACAGAAAGCACCCTGTACACTCAGCAGCCCACAAGTTAAAAATCAGAAGCAGGGGGCTAGTACTGACCACTGCTGGTACTGACCTAGATTCCACTAATACAGTAATAGAGCAGCTATGGGGGAGCTAAAAATAGCTCAGCCAGTGAGCTGCTAAAGCGCTGATTTTAAGCCTGGGGAACAGATTTTAAGCCTGGGGAACAGCCCTGTACCATGTACCGCTAGCCCAAGGGACTTGTTACCAGGCTAAACTTTTGCCCTAAGATTTTAGGAAAAAACATAATTATTACATATTTCCATTTTATGCTCCACCTCATTTTCTGATTTATTCTGTTTTACCTTTACTATTTAGCCAAATTAAAAATAAAATGGTGATCACATTCACATTATATTGCCGGTGACATATCTTACCATTATTCATACTGTCATGGGTGGGGTGGGGTCTGTGCATCTTTAGAAACAAAAGGGTTTCAGTAACGCCAGCAACGGTCACACTTCAATCCTGGACCGTGGACGCACCTTGAGGAACCGATGGGCGAGGGGAAGGGGGGGGGGGGGGGGGAAGGAAGTTGGTAGTTTTAGTTCTTTTACGCTCAGTCAGCCGGTACGGTTATATCAGGGCGATGGAGGGGGGGGGGGGGGGGGGCAGTCTCGCCTTCGTCAGCTCGTGCGCGCAGCACGCACAAACTGACAAATATTCCGAATCCCAACACCCTGTCCATCTTTCGACGAGTTAAGGTGTACGGCCGGAGGGACGAAAACACATAGCGAATACATTAATGATTAATTCTGACAGAATAAAAGCAGAATAACAAAAGGCATAAAAGCAGCAGAATAATCGAAAATAATTATTGCGGCAACTCCTAATTATTTAATAATGAGTAATGAAACGGCGCTAAGTATTCCATGCTGGATTCTGGAATAGCGGGCAAAATATTCCTGCCGCAGTGCGCTCACTTGCATTCATAACACAACAGTAACACGACACTACGTGACCTCACAAGTCTTCTGTGTTTGGCAAAGGCCGCCTTAACGTCCAAACAAGCATACGCAAAAACAGTCATTACCATCATGTCTTAAATCACACACTGTCCCACAGAATCAAGTCAACTGCCGAAGTTTGTCCACCATCTTCGCGCCAAATTCGCTTCCACGCATGCGGCTTGACCCGGAAGAGAAACAAAATGCCGTTCTGTCAAGGCCGATAGTACAGCAAGGCTGTTACGAATCAACTACTTTCGATTTCGGCGAATCAGAGAAAAGATAAAAGTATAATATCAAAATTCGGTTGGACTAACTTTGCTTTCATTTGACCTCATTATTGTCTATTTTTGGGTCGCGGCACTCACGTTATGGGAACGGCTGCCACAGCGTGGAATTAATCCGGGCCCGTCAGTCCCCGGATTACTGCCCGCGGGTAACCGCCGGGTTCGCCGAGACAACTCGAGTCAATAATCGTGGCCTCAGTCACAAGCAATGCCTCTTCCCAGGTGCGGATCAGCTTTGCAGAACTTTGGCATTTGCCTCAGAGTGAGCCAGTAATTTGCCCACGGCTTCCTCACTGAGTGGTTCAGCCTCTTCCCCCCGCGGCGGCACCTCCGACGTGACCCCGGCCTGGATCCCCCTTTTCCCCGTCCCTAATAAGCCTTGTTTACTCACGTTCAGCCTCCGCTTAGTCGCATTTCGACGCGGAATGCCCTGAACTAGGTTCGCGGCGAAGCATAAGTTCGCCCAGTTAAGAACCAACTATGTTCAGGCCGAACTTTTTTCAGATCAGACGACGAAAACCCGAAGTACTGTTCGCGAAACCGTGACTTGAAATGTTCGCCCCAGCTCAGTCCCGAACTTGGTTCGCGAGACACTTGAAATGTTCACCCAATCTCCCGAACTTGGTTCGCGAGACACTTGAAATGTTCACCCAATCTCCCGAACTTGGTTCGCGAGACACTTGAAATGTTCACCCAATCTCCCGAACTTGGTTCGCGAAACACTTGAAATGTTCACCCAATCTCCCGAACTTGGTTCGCGAAACACTTGAAATGTTCACCCAATCTCCCGAACTTGGTTCGCGAGACACTTGAAATGTTCACCCAGTCTCCCGGCCAAACTTGGTTCGCGAAACACTTGAAATGTTCGCCCAATCTCCCGAAGTTGGTTCGCGAGACACTTGAAATGTTCACCCAATCTCCCGAACTTGGTTCGCGAAACACTTGAAATGTTCACCCAGTCTCCCGGCCAAACTTGGTTCGCGAAACACTTGAAATGTTCGGGGGACGAGAGAGTGGAGGCTCGACCGCGCTCAACGACCCGGAAGACCGAGAAGGCCGTGGGCCGACGCCAGAACAATGGCAGTGTTAAGGCGGTGTCCCCTCGCCATTGCGCAGCAGCTAGTGTACTACGCAACTGCTGTTTCAACTGCTGTGCTATGGCAGAGTCACAAGGAAAATGTCCGTTGCACCGCCGTTGAGTAACAACGTGAAGCAAAAAAGGTCCAACTTTCACAGCCCATCTCCACCCCCCTGCTCATGATCTCTTCTGGTCTAACTTGTGGGTCCAGCTCCACCTCCCTCCTCTTGATCTCGCCTGGACCCTCTGAGTGTGTGGGTGTGTGTGTGTGTGTGTGTGTGTGTGTGTGTGTGTGTGTGTGTGTGTGTGTGTGTGTGTGTGTGTGTGTGTGTGTGTGTGTGTGACGGCATCCACAGAAACCATCAGGCTTATTAGGGACGGGGAGTCCAGGAACGCCACCTCGTGGCTTTGACACAGGCTCGGCCGGCCTGAATTGACTCGCTCGAAGCCGACCATGGACCATAGAGAAAAATCAGTGTCGGCTCTATGCATGGAAGTACGTATATATATATATATATATGCACGTCACTAATAATCTGAGAAGCAATTAATGTGGCCTATCAGTCGGAACTCCAGCGCTGGGGGGAAAAAGTGTCCATAGTTTCGAGTCAGTCATAACCACCGGAACTGGGCGGCCGGCACGGCCGGCGCCGCATCAAATGGTGGGGGGTACGTACTGTAATAGCCCTGCAGCCGTCACTATAGTCATTGAGCGGCCGCGAAGAGCCGACAGCGAAAATTGTGGTTGTTTTCTTTCGGCCGGAGCCGTGCCGGAGACAGGCCGGGAGCGGCAAAACCTTTTATGACTAGACACTGAACGGCGAGTCTCTGCTAACATGAAAATGACGAGAATGGCGGCGACACACAATGACGAGACGTACTCAGTGGCGCGGGAGTCCGAGCGGCGCGTAGTCTGTCTGTGCCCGCCCCTTCTCATCCCGTCACACTGTGACAAACCGACACACCCGCTATGGCGCGTGCGCGCACGCACACACACACACACACACACACACACACACACACACACACACACACACACACACACACACACACACACACACCGCTGACAAAGAGAGCGTAGTACGTTACAGCATGTTGGTATGACATAAGCCTAACTGTTGCAATCAATACAAAAATCGGATTGCACATCACAACGGCAGCACAGGAAGAACGCAGTGCTCACCAGTTTGAGCGGACAGGAGGGCACAACCTATGATAAGTCAACCGAGTAAACTGATCGTCTTTCCGAGCTCTGATGGCCACACCTTTCATTATGGGCGGGTTCTCTGCCCCAAAGTGCCAGAATGTGCACCGATTTTCCACCCATGTTCATATATGTGTTTAAATACTTGTAATTGTTTCAAGGACAAGTTGCTCTACAGGCATTCGGGCCTAAACCTTTATCCTTGCGTAATTAAAGTCAGTCAATCAATTAATCATTTACTGAATCACTCAATCACTGAGTCACTCTCTCTGTGTCTCTGTGTCTGTCTGTCTGTCTGTCTGTCTCTGTCTCTGTCTCTGTCTCTCTCTCTCTCTCTCTCTCTCTCTCTCTCTCTCTCTCTCTCTCTCTCTCTCTCTCTCTCTCTCTCTCTCTCTCTCTCTCTTCTCTCTCTCTCTCTCCTTGTAAAATAAAGTTTTCGAGCTCAAATTCTCTCTCTCTCTCTCTCTCTCTCTCTCTCTCTCTCTCTCTCTCTCTCTCTCTCTCTCTCTCTCTCTCTCTCTCTCTCTCTCTCTCTCTCTCTCTCTCTTCGCCCCCCACCCCCACCACGTCTGCTCTGATCTGCCTTCTGTGTCACACAAAGGATTTCCCTTCACTGACTCTCATGCAGCCGACACCCATAGTCATCTCTCATCACGCGACTGACTATCGTCTGCTTCTAACGATCGCCGGTCGACCTAGCCACAGCTCAGAATCGGCAAACTGATGCGACGGACACTCATTAGTCACCTGTTGTGCGCTCTCAGAAAGAAACAAAAGGGAAAAGAGTATCTACCCACGAACAAGAAGACGCGTACATTCAAACGAACTGTGGCTGCAGTCGAGGTTTCTTTTCCAAGACGGCGGAAGTGTGTCAGTGTCACTCTAGTGCGTCAAATTCAAGCAGACGACAGTTACTGCATGAGAGTGGTCGGCGACTGAGCTGGACAGACCAAAAGTGCAGGAGGTAATTACCGTGAACCGTGCATGGGAATAATGCAAAAGTCTTGAGGTCGTTAGGTCAGCTTCCCGGACTGTGTCTAAGGACAAACAAACAGAAAAAACACCACCTAAAGATTCATTTTACCCGGGGTAGGGCAGGGGGGGAGGGGGGAGAGATACAGAATTAATACAAAACAAAAACTCTTAAAGAAAATCGTTTTGTCTAACAGTAGAAAATAAAAATCAGCATAAAATTTGTAACCAGAGGATTTTGTTTTAAAATGCCGCGCTGATTTTACATTGAGCTTATAAACCGAACTCTCTTTCTTTCTTTTCGTACTTCGAATTGTGCCATATAGATTTTGCTAGAGATAATACGTCATAGAAACATCCATTATAATTATCATTAACATGTAACACAGCTTCCATTTCTTTCTGGACAAGACTCCTTCAAAACTCATGTCTGACATAATAATAATAATAAATAATTCTTATAAAGCGCTGTTCTCTAACAAGAGTTAAACTCACTGCGCTGTACAAACAACTACTATTTCTGGACAGAATACATATATATATAACATAACTTCCATTTCTTTTTGGAAAGAACACCTTCAAAACTCCTGTCCAGACACGGCTTCCGAAGGAGTCCTGTCTGACGTATAAACACATCTACAGAAGTATTCGGACAGGGGTTCTGAAAGAGTCCTGTCCGACATACAGCATATACTTTACATACATAGCTTCCATTCCTTTCTGGACAGAACTCCTTCAAAAGTCCTGTCAAGACATGGGTTCTGAAGGAGTCCTGTCCGACATATAACATATACGTTATATGCTTATAACATAGCTTCCATTTCTTTCTGGACAGAACTCCTTTGGTGCTCCTGTTCGGAGAGGGCTTCC
>OY757556.1:4288016-4304345 GCA_963584105.1 Alviniconcha strummeri
GAAGAGTGCTGTGAGAACAGAATCAAGATGAATGAACCAGAGAAAAACAGGAATGCTTCGTCCTGGCAGTGGGTGAAGCACTCAAGGCTATATTCCCGCCTGCCCCAGGCTTTAAGAGTGGCACCTTTTGACAGCAATGGGGACTTTGATTTCCGTGTCCTTGATACCCCCCCCCCCCCCCCCCCCCCCCCCCCCACGAAAAACGACAGAAGCTGGACATAAATTACACATTTCAAAGTATTTGGGATGACATTCACTTTATTAGGGGCCCGACACCATGAAATTATCACCAGTCTCCAAGATGAATCAACAGATAAATACATAATAACAAACACATCACAGTCAGTTACTCATAAACATAATTAGTATAGCCCCAAAGCCATGAAATTAGCACCAGTCCCCAAGATGACTCAACAGATAAATAAAGATATATATATATACAAACGCACCACAGTTACTTTGTTCTTGGATTATAGCATCACGTCCGTCAACGAACAGGTCTAAACAGAGATTTGTATGGATTTTAACGTCCACTAAATCCAGAGGACTAAACAGAGATTTGCACACGAGACCACCAACCAATGGATTTTCAGTAACGTCCGTCAATAGACGATTTTCGAAATAACAGGCAAAGATAATTTGACAGTGTTTTCTTACCCCAGGAGAGTGAAGTCCCTTGAATGGAGGCGGCAGCTGAGAAGAGCCGATCTGCGCCAGTTTTAGATCTTCAGGCATGGATCTATTATAATTTATACTAGACTACCAGCTGGGGGAACCTACTATCCAATATGCATGTTCCCCACGAACAGTGAGCGCTTGATCGGCATTTCTGATGCCTTTTCTGCCTTTTGTTTACGGGTATCCGTCATTTTGCCCACGTGCGCACCTTACCCCCAACAAAAGCGTGCCTACTCTGCGCTACACCCGCAGGCATGGACCTAGGCCATGCCTGTAGGCACTTACCGAGTGCAGTCCCCTGGATTTCCGAAGATCGTCTATTCCACAGGACCTAAACAGAGAATTATACATGAGGTCATTACACGGTGATTTGGTGCTATGGCGAGATGCTGTAGACACACTGATCCCTGCCGATCACTGGTCGCCATCATCCCGCCTTGTGCCCTTGCTGGATCCAAAGAGTGCTCGTTCTTGGTGACGACAGACTTGCATCCCCTGCACAGCACTTCATCCTGGTCCCAGGTCATCCTCGACCTTCTGTGGGCAGGTGTTTGCATCGGTACCGCTCCAGCAGCTTCACCTGCAGCAGTCGATTAATTCAGAAACGATTCATCCACAAGGTTTTTTTTTAAAAATCATAAAAAAATCAATGTGGTCATAGTAAGACAAAAGAGAGTAAATTAAGCAGCTTTGTATGTCAGTTTCTACGCTACACTAACTGTTTGCATGAAAATAAAAAGGTTACGCTTAGAAGATCGTGAGTACAATATATGGTACGTATTAGCGCGGCGTAGGTGGGAGGTGGGGTTAATACCTGTGTGTTTGTCTATGGAGTTATTAGTGTGTCGATTACTGCCTTGGAGGATACCTGTGTGTTTGAGATGTATGCGCGACAGTTGCTGCCTCAGAGCAATACCTGTTTGTCTCTGGGGTGTACAAGTGACAGTTACTGCCTTAGAGCAATACCTGTGAGTTTGTCTCTGAGATGTACGTGTGAGTTTTTACCTTGGAGTAGTATCTGCTTGTTTGTCTCTGGGGTGTACATGTGACAGTTCCTGCCTTGGAGAAATACCTGCTTGCTTGTCTCTAGGGTGTTTGACTGATTGATGATCGCTTATATAGCGCTATTCTCCGCTCTCTTGAGCAGACTCACTGCGCTCGCATGTGGTTCTACATGAGTGACTAGCTTTATAGCGCGTTTTTTTGAATATCCACCGAAGTGGTGTACTTATACAGCGCTGGCATGGCTGATGCCGCATGAAACTGCAGCCGTCCCGGCGCAAGTCCTGTGTACACCATACAACCATGCCCCATGTCACTTCATGCAAAGCCACATACGTAAGGTGTATGCGTGTTTAGCTGTAACCTGCCACCTGCACTTTTGCAGAATGACCGGGATCTTTTACGTGCTACTGCGGTAACACGGGGGTGAACGGATACCGAAATAAGAGTCAGCACAGAAAGTCGACCCTGGAGAAGACAATTCTCCCGCCGCTCCAGCCGGATTTGAACCCGCGACCTTTCAATCACAAGTCCGGTGCTCTAACCGCTGAGCTATCCCCGCCCCCTGACTCGTGACTTTGGGTGTACATGTGACAGTTACTGCCTTGGAGAAATACCTATGTGTTTGTCTCTGGGATGTACCTCTGACAGTTACTGCCTTGGAACATACCTGTTTATCTTTGGGTTGTACCTCTGTCAGTTACTGCCTTGGAGAAATACCTGTTTGTTTGGGGTGCACATGTGACAGTTACTGCCTTGGAGCAATACCTGTGTGTTTGTCTCTGGGGTGCACATGTGACATTTACTGCCTTGGAGCAATACTGTGTGTTTGTCTCTGGGGTGCACATGGAACAGTTACTGCCTTGGAGCAATACCTGTTTGTTTGGGGTGTACATGTGACAGTTACTGGTACCATCCCACACCTAAATGTTTTTATCAGACTTTTGAAGAATACAGCTGTTCTAGAGAAATATTATTGTATGTTAGATGGCAGGCCGATCAAATTAAATTTTTGTGCTGATTGGATGTTGTACAGCTCTCTCCTTTCATGGTCTTTGTTTTTACTCGCCATTATAATTAAGTATTGTTATTAAGTATTGTTATTAAGCATTGTTATTAAGCATTGTTATTAAGCATTGTTATTAAGTCCTTTGATTATACTTATTGACACACTTGACAGATAGCGTATGCGTACACCTCTCTCTCTCTCTCTCTCTCTCTCTCTCTCTCTCTCTCTCTCTCTCTCTCTCTCTCTCTCTCTCTCTCTCTCTCTCTCTCTCTCTCTCTCCCTCATGGGCGAGGGCTGGATGTAAAAAGACCTCGAGTCTTCTCCACTACCCTCGTAAAATAAGGTTATTCATTCATTCATTCATTCATTCTCTCTCTCTCTCTCTCTCTCTCTCTCATCTCTCTCTCTCTCTCTCACTCTCTCTCTCTCTCTCTCTCTCTCTCTCTTCTCTCTCTCTCTCTCTTTTACCTTTGTTTCCTCCTGGTCATTTCCTGGTCATTTTTTTTCTTTTTCCCCCCTCAAATTTAATGTTTGCATATATGATTGTGGGTGTATGTGATGTGCTTTGATTTTGGTTAGGTGTGTATAATGCATCATCGCTTAGCTTCCAATCCTGTTAGATGTGATCTTGTCTTATACGAAGATAGTGAGATAGTCATTATTCTGTCGCTTTCTTTTATTCGTTAATATGTTTTTTGTAATTCTCTCTCTCTCCTAAAAAAAATAGTCTGTATTGGTCTTTGCTTTATTATTGCTCTGTTCGTATGATGTGATGTTTTAGACAGAAATTAGTTTGTTTTGTTTTTAAGTCGTTTTTTCTCTAGCGTATTTAAGTGAATTTTTGTTTGATGTATTGAGTGTTGCTGTGTTTGTCATCAGGGACAGATTTGCAAAAAGGCCGACACGTGCTTAAATCTTTATCCCTGTGTAATAAAGTATTATCTTATCTTATCTTATCTTATCTTATCTTATCTTATCTCTCTCTCTCTCTCTCTCTCTCTCTCTCTCTCTCTCTCTCTCTCTCTCTCTCTCTCTCTCTCTCCTCTGTAGATTCAAAAGGGAAACAACTCGCCACGGATCAACTCTACCTCATAGGCCTCGTATCCTTTGTCGAGCGTGAAGGCCAGATGAAACTGAACACGGGCCCCCGCGTGACGCGACTCCACGAGCTCTGCACGCGCAGGGATGAAGAACACCTTCACTGGGGTGGCATTCAGGCCAAGGTCGAGGTCAATGTAGCCTGCGGGTTTCTGGAACTTGGCGCAGATTGTCCCTTTGCAGACCGCCAGCTTAGCCCTGGAAGAATCTGAACCCACAGAGACTACTCAGGATAATGATTATCCGAAATGAGATGAACAGCTCGTTCGTTCGCACCGACCCGTAAAGACAGAAGAGACCGTCAGCCACTCTCAGAACTGTTAAGGAGGTGGGGACCCTGCCAGTTCGAAGCAGCTTGTGTACTCCGCTGACTGCTGTTCCAGCAGCTGTGCAGAAGGGGGAAAAAAAGTCACAAAGACAGTTTCAGAAAAGCAACTGTTGAAACCTGAAGCAAAAGATAGTTCAATTTACTATTAGAGCCCAGCTCCACCTACTTCCTCTTCAGTGATTTCGCATGGGCTCTGATATAGCAGACTCAGTTTCACTCACTCAGAGCCGGTCTGGCTTAGCGGTAAGGCCGGAAAGCTGAAGGGCCTCGGCTTGATTCCGCTTCGGCTCTCCTTTCGCTTGAGAAAGGTTGTGGTTTGTGGACACTGTCTTGTGACTTTGTCTCTCACAATTAATGAAACATTAAAATGGCTCTTATCGCGGCTGCCCACCTTAATGTGGTGGTGACAGTGTAGCGATAGGTATATAATCTCCATCTTCCCCCACCTCCATACCCCCATTCTCTCTTCGTCCCTAAAAAGCCTTACGGTTTTTGTGGACGTTAAGCACCATGTTTGCCTACTTATTTACTCACTTTTTATCCTTCGGTCCTCGTAGCTGACGTTGCTGTTGGGCACCAGACGTTTGATGCCAGTGATGTCAGCCCGGCCAAGCCACTCACGAGGGAAACGGGACTTCAGGACAACCTTGCTGAGCTTCTGCAGGTGTTCCAGCATCATCTGGGCTTCCACCAGACACTCCGTGTTCCCTGGGCAACGATAGCAGTAGAGTCGTCATGGCAGTAGTTGTGTTGGCTAGGTCAGTATTAGCATTAGATCTCTGCTTTAGCGTATGTAGACTGAGACACAGGGGGTGTATGTCTAATGGTGTTTTAGTGTGTGTGTGTGTGTGTGTGCGTGTGTGTGTGTGTGTGTGTGTGTGTGTGTGTGTGTGTGTGTGTGTGTGTGTGTGTGTGTGTGTGTGTGTGTGTTGTTTCGTGACTTTGAATTACTGAGATATGTGCAGTTCAGTTCTTCATTTGTGCGTTAATGTGTAAGATCGAACGACAGCTTTAATTTTCCGCTGGGATGAATAAAGTATATCGTTACTGTTAGTTGTACGACGACGGCATAGGTAAGCTTCGGGAATTATTTACACTGGCGAAGAAGATGAAGGTGAGTTATGCAAAGGTTTCGGTTAACAATGTTGTTGTTGTGGTTGTAGCGTTCCCGAGCTGAACACTCTGGTGGTCACACGGTATACTACTCTCTCCTGTCTCTAGCCTACTATTACTATCCTTGAGTATTAAAGTTTTCTGAGTTCGAGTTCTCTCACTCTCACTCTCACTCTCTCTGTCTCTGTCTCTGTCTCTCTCTCTCTCTCTCTCTCTCTCTCTCTCTCTCTCTCTCTCTCTCACACACACACACACACACACACACACACACACACACACACACACACACACACACACACACACACACACACACACACACACACACACACACACACACGCATACCTGGACTTGAAGCTGTTCCCAAACCCAGCAAGCTGAGGAGAACAAACAGGTAGTAGGTGGACTGAGGGCTGCCGCACAGCTCATGCCACAAGCGAACACGCTCCAACACCTTTTCTGGTTCGTACACCTGCAGCAGAACGCACAAAACAGCACTGCCAATATATACTGGTATTTTTGTTTCGTTTCGTGTGTTTTTTTTTTTTGTTTTTTTTTTTTTTGTTTTTTTTAACAACTATATAATAGTTTCTGCACATGAAGCGAGTGCACAGCTCATCTTGTTTCAGTTGTTAGTGAAACACTCTAGGCCTGTTCCTCTTTCTGCTTTGATTGATTGATTGACTGATTGATTATTAGTATCATGGTATTGATCAGTTTTGGCAGTGTTCTTTATTAACATGTTTATGAGTATCATAGTATTGATCAGTTTTGGCAGTGTTCTTTATTAACATGTGTTATACTGTACTATATTTGGCTACTTCGTCTTTCGTCTGTTCATCTCAACTCTTCTGGTCAATGTGCCTTCTTCCACCAAGCATCTATTCTCTGGAACAATTTACCTACTCCCTCCCTTCTGCTATAATAGCAGCATTTAAATCTGCCCTCAAGGCCCATCTTTCCCATCTGAACACCTGTGACCTGTGACCTGGAACTCTCTTCCTCTCTCTGGGCAAGTCAAAACTGAAAACCCACCTTTTCTCTTCTGCATACTGATGTGTCGTTTTCTTTCTTCTCATTCTATCAACCCATCACCAGTAATGCATGTACTTGAACTGCGTGCGTCTGTGTGTGTGTGTGTGTGTGTGTGTGTGTGTGTGTGTGTGTGTGTGTGTGTGTGTGTGTGTGTGTGTGTGTGTGTGTGTGTGTGTGTGTGTGTGTGAAGGAGAGACAGAGCCAGAACTCGGAACCTTACTACAGAAGGATTAAGATTGTTGGCAGTTGCCTATTCTTACAATCTGTCCCTGCTAATCTACATGCCAAAAGGCTACACAAAGACAGAGACAGACACATCAACATGTGTGCGCGCGCGCGCGCGCGCGCGTGTGTGTGTGTGTGTGTGTGTGTGTGTGTGTGTGTGTGTGTGTGTGTGTGTGTGTGTGTGTGTGTGTGTGTGTGTGTGTGCGTGTGTGTGTGTGTGTGTGTGTGTGTGTGTGTGATGAAATGAACTTATCCTTGTGTCTTTGTAAGCGCTCCGGGCTCTTATGAGATGAGGCGATATAAACAATCTATTATTATAACCAGACATCATTATTGGCTCTTAACTCTGAACTATAAGAGTCAAGACGCCGAATAATTAGACTGGATACCATCGAGGAGGGCACAGGCTCAGTCTTCAGTTTACATAAATACACAAGCACAAATCAAAATCGCCTTGGAACCTTACCTGTTTTAACTGTGAATGTCTGATGGCCAGAATCCAGTCTTTGTAGTCCAGTTCCAGTTTGCTCTTTTCCCTGTCCCTGCCTCTGGAATTGTCCTCCATCTCCTCCTCGAAGATCTGCTCCAGAAGACTCACCATGTGCAAAATGTCTTTCTCAAGCATGGGACTGTCCACCCAGATGATGTCATCCGGCCGGCGATATTTCAGCTTTGTGGCTGTGATGGTGAGGCGCAGAGTCGCTAGGCGGTCTGTCCTAAGCAAAGTCTGAAGCTGTAAGGTGCAAGAGGTAAACAAGGTGTGGAACCAACCGACGTATTTCTGGAGTTGAAACACGTTATCCACCTGCACGTCATAGCACTCCATGATGAGGCTGTCGATCTCCGTCACACTCTCTGTGATGAACGCCCTGGCTGTGTCATAATTAGTGTCTCCGACAGTCTGACTATTACCCAAAAAATCTCGCAGCCCTCCGGGGAAGTAGCGGTTGACGAATTCGCAGGTCTGCAGTCTGACATGGATCTCGTTGGCATAGATGTAGCTCTCCTCGTGTCCGGATGGCGTGGCGTTTCTGCTGTCCACAAAGTTCTCACAAGCTCTACACGCGTTTTCGACAACGAGGTCCAGCATTTCTTCAAATCTGCTTCTGTTCTCCCGAAGATCAGGGCAGGATTTGATGAACTTGTTGATGCGAGCTTGGAAGAACATGCCGTACATGTGGTAGATGTGCATCAGGGTGAGTTTCGACTTCTCATCCATGTCATGCGCTTCTTTGCCGGGGCTGAGTGCACTGCAGAGCCTCAGTGCCTCCTTGAAGTGTTTCTCGGCCTCTTCTTCCGCCTCAGGACGGCAGCATGTGTAAAAACGTCCCAAGTGAGCCCGAAAGTTTGGATCGTTCGGAAACGTGTCACACAGCTTTTGAAGAACTTCAAGGCGACCGTGGTATGGTGGATCTGAGTCAAGATCGGTCATGATTTGGGAAAACTGCGGTTTTCTCTTTGTCTGGGATTCTGGGCTTTGTGCGTCCATGTCGCTCATCTCTTCGTTGTCTCTGAAGATGAACGTCTTCGCCAAGATGTGCGAGATGGTCTGGGACGTCAGAGATGTTTTGATTTTCTTTTTGATGGCTTCCGAGATGAAGCTAATGCTGAAATCTTTCAACTTCCTCCTAGCATCCTGACTCAGCCTGTCACCTTTGTCCGAGGAGTGCCTTATGCGTCTGACGAGAACCTGTTCCAGAATTTCTTTGGCGATTATGTAGTGCCCAATGCGAATGCACTGAGACTTACCCTCAACGCTATCTTGGACCACGAAGACTTTGACTTGATGCGGAAAGTCCTCATGAAGATCCAGCTTATAGTTGGGCTGCTTGCCCAGCAGGTTCACAAAGAACTGGCACGGGAGTGACGACTGCCCGTAGTAGTTCACCAGAGCCAGAAAACCCAAGCACCTTTGCCACGGTTGCAACTCCCGTTGGTGACTTTCTTCAACCTGCAGATAGCCCCTGACGTACGCACGAACACCATGGAATTCGTGGTGGTAGACAGTCATTCCGTACTCGTACATCTGATGCGTTTTTACGCCTTGCTCCACGTCTTTGTCTAGCTTGAGCAGGGCGTCAATCTTCTGCTGGTCGCCTTCACATCGCTGCATGTAGCGTTGGACAAGTTTGCTGGACTCTCTGTGTTGCACAGTGCCTGGCAGGTAGAACGTTCCCTTTGGAACTTTCACGTTGTCAAAGGAGTAGGGGTATCTCTTGGCGTAGAGAATGATGACATTGTGGCGTTGCAGCTGTCTAGACAGCTGTTTGACTCTGTTCTCATCTTCTCCGTCCATAAGAGCAATGACAGGAACTCGACATTTGTCATACAAAAAGACCAGTCTCGCTACCATTTCGTCCATGGAGGATCCTGACCTCTGCTTCACGTGCACGCACGGGGCTAGCTCGTGCAAATCCCACAGCACGCGCCGAGTCATTGTGGAGCCACCAGCTCCTGGGGCATGGTAGACCGTCACCATGCCATTCCTGCCGTCCTCGAGAAACTCTTTCTGAATGTATCTGGTTATGTCCTTGGCGACAACTCGCTTGACATCAAAGTGCTCATACTTTTTGTCGTAGAGTATGAACCAGTTTATCGCCCCTCCGCGGAAAAAGGTATCCGCTTCTGCTTCGAGATCCTGATCTGTCAAAACCTTCGTGTGTGAACTCTGCAGATAGAGCACCTCCAGGTCTTGTGCGAGCCAGGCTGAATCCTCTTCCTTCAGGGTCGCAAGTGTGGATTCTGCTGAAGGCAGCTGGTACTCAAACTTTTCCTGGGGAACAGTGACTTGTATCAAGCGTTCGACTTCAGCACAGAAATCTTCAAGGGCCACATGGAATTCCTGAATTGATTCCTCAAACTCCAGGCGTACGATAGTGGCAGCTTTAGACTGTGTGTAGTCTTTCGTGGAATCGGGGAAGCAGATGATTATTTTGGAATGTACATGTTCCTGCAGCTTAGTCAGGAGCTTGTGGATGCACCTAGCTTCAAGTTCCGAGTCTGGCCAAAGCACCAAGATGCTCAAGACTGTGTAATCCTCAGCAAAGCGAGCGAGCTCCAAGCATAGCTTTTCCAGCTTGTCCTTCACTTGCATGAACCAGTCCTGGAATGAATCTGGTGTATGGCTTTCGGGAATCTCGAGTCGGCCTCTCAGGCTCCACCACTGAGTACCCTTCTCTGTGATCCCCTTGCAGCTGTCACACCAGGTCAAGACACTCAGGCTGCGCCTTCTCATGATGCCCTCTTCCAGAATACTCAACAGACCAGAGTCTCGGCCGAGAACGTTGAAATCATAGACCGCTATCCACGGTGTACCAGCCAGAGCTTCCACTTTAGAGGAAGCAATCCTCATGCTGCCACATATAAGCACAAAGTGAACCTTCTGAAAGTTGTTCAAGGCCTTCAAGAGCTGCTGTGCTTTGCTTGGAGCGGACGGGGAGGTCACGGCCGCATATGATTTGTCTTGCTGAACAGGATGTTTCGTTGCTGGTTGATGTGGAGGTCTTTGAACCGCCTGGGTATATGACTGCCTGGAGCTGGATACCGCTCTCGGGGCAGGACTATCAACCTTGTGTGGTCTTGAGCCTTGGTCAGAATCTCGTGCCTTTTGGTTTTCGAACCATTCGCGTATCTTACCACGAAGGGGATCCGTCGGCAAGACAAGAACATTTCTGCCATTTTTCCTGGCCAGGAGTTGGCCTTTCTTGAGACTGGACGCTGCCATGTCGTCACTGGTGACAATACTTGGTGAGCCGCAGGAAGGGTTGCTTTCTATCTCGACGACTCCAATCCGCGCGTTGCCACACATGTTTTCCCAGTATCTGAACTCTGGAATATTACTGAGCAGACCTTTCTGGAACATTGACTGGTACACGGACTCGTCTGTAGGTGATTGGAGACCTTCTAGTCGATGCGGTGGTTTGGAGTGAAACTGGACACCCATTACTATGTACGCAGTGCCACGTTGTGGAGTGTTCCACATGCTCGTCACATCTTTTATGAACTGTGACCTGTCCTGTTTGTAGGCAGCGTCACTCACCCTGAAAATGAGCGTGTCACTAGAGGGCTGCTTGATCAAATTTTGAATCAGCAAATGTCTTGTGTTCACGAACCCGGAAAGGCAGGATGAGCTGTTTTCACGTGTTGCTTTGTCTCGTGACTGTTGTCTCATGGTCAGCTGTGAGTCATTTTTCTTTCGTTTGACTGTTTTTCTAGACACCAGTTCCCATGGTGATCTGTCTGGACTGCCCTGGCTATGCTCTGCTTCTTCATGGTCATCGATTTCTCTGTACCATGGCTGATCTGAGATAACTTTGCTAACAGGCGTGTCATTAATAGATGCCTCAGCCCCGAAACACTCCGATCGGCGAGGCGCAAGTGCTTCTCCGTCTCTGCTTCCAGTGCTTCCATTAGCTTTCTTCTTTTTCTTCTTTCTTCTTTTCTTCGATGAAACGATGTAGTGCTGCCCATCATATTCAATAGCAAAGTGGTCAGCATTATTCTCGATGAATTTTCTGAACGGAACTCCTGAATGCTCTTGAAAAGAAGAGAAGGGACGTTTCTTGACGGCCCTGATCTTGTCACATATGATTTGCTCAAGGGTGTGCAAGGCTTCTTTCTTCTCCTCGCATTGTCCGAGCACTTCCTTCATCAAAATAACCAGGTAGTAATCGTCACACACCGTGCTTGCTGTGCTGCCCTTCGTGTCTGAAAATAATATGGATTTAAAAACCTCACGGTATCTAAATCAATACCGTAAAGCAAGGACCAATACATGCAACACTTTAAAGGACAGCGTAAGAAGTACACTGCTGACAAAGTCCAGTCTGCAATGACAACAGAACGGACAAATGGCTTAGACTTGTTCAGCTGCTATTTAATCAGTCTCACAGCATACAATCTGGACTCAGATACAATATGTCACTGCAGGAAAGCTAGACTGAATGTGTAGCCAAAATACTTCTTCTTTCATGGTAGAGACAAAATACTTCTTCTTTCGTGGTGCTTTAAGTCCACAAAAACCATAAGGCTTGTTAGGGACAGGGAGCCCAGGACAGCCACCTCGACTATCACACAGCTCCTGAGCTCCGCACAAAATGCTTGTAAGATGATGATGAAGTGATACTTAATGTCCTCAGATATCAGCTGATATATTAGGGACAAGCTGAGACCAATGCCGAAGCATGGTTCAGTATAGCTTTACGTCCACGGAAGCCAGAAGGCTCGTTAGGACGGACAGCCCAGGACGGCCACCTCGACTCTCGCACAGCTCCTGAACTATGGGCTTGTAAGGTGCAGTGTATTCATATATATATCATACAATTAAAGGAAAATAACTCCATCAACCTAAGTACATGGAGGGGTGCTAGGAGAATAATCCTTTCATAAAGAGCCTATTAAGTTGGATGCATCAGTCCTCCCCGGAGCCGAATCCGATTTTTGGCCCACAGTGCTAAGCTGAGAGCAGAGAGGTTATGAAAAATCTGGTCCTGGTGGGGATCATTACTGTATTATATGTTGGCTGCCTAGGTCACAGTCAGATACGGGTTTCGCTACCTGAGTAGCTCATCCGGCAGTGACCAGTGGCACATAATGGTGAGACTGCATGAAGACATCAATATCATATCTTTACGGCCAGTTACTATATTATCCACACCCATTACCTCCATCGGCTTTCGTCGGAGAGTTGATGTTGATTGTGTCCGCGATGTAGACGTGTCCAGCCTTCTCCACATTGCAGGGCGCAGCAGCAGCAGCGGCTGATCCTTAAGTAAGTAAACATGGTGCTTAACGTCCACAGAAACCATAAGGCTTATTAGCGACGTATGTCTAAGCGGCTGGAGTGTTTTCTTCTTCTTTTCTCTCCATTTTGTGTTGCTGTTTTTTGTTTGTTTGTTGTTGTTGTTGTTGTTGTTTCCTTTCTTTTTTACTTTTGTTGTCCTCTTTTGTTGGGTGCCTTCTTCTTTTTCTTCAGTCTTCTCTCTCTCTCTCTCTCTCTCTCTCTCTCTCTCTCTCTCTCTCTCTCTCTCTCTCTCTCTCTCTCTCTCTCTCCCTCCCTCCCTCCCCCCCTCTCTCTCTCTCTCTCTGTTTTTTGTTTCTTTCTTTTTTCTTCTTTTTTTCGTGCTTAGAATTCCTTCGGGGACATAGCGTAGTCACGGTTTGTATTTTCATCACTGTGATTCTACGGTCCCGGTCAGTGGACTCCCCCCTCTCCCCCCCCCCCCCACCCCGACATTGCAACGGATCAGTCAATTCCCCTACCCTCCACCTCTCCCCCAGCCAACACACAAACATCCACGTCCGCCATTGCAGCTGTGTCGAAATGGCCTAACAATTAATAGTTATGATGAAGGGACATAACCGTGTTGTTGGAGTTGTCCTCTAAGTTGTATAATTATATGGTTATTCCCCTTGTGCTATTGGTGCACTCTCGGGTTACGGTTGCTTGGCCTTGTGTGTAATAAATCAGACGACGCTCTGATGATGATGAGTTGATGCTTAATGTCCTCAGATGTCATTTGACATATTAGGGACAAGTTGTGACCAATGCCGAAGCACGCTTCAATAAAAGCCACATACGTAAGGTGCACGCGTGTTTAGCTGTAACCTGCCACCTGCCACCTGCACTTTTGGCAGAATGACCGGGATTTTTTACGTGCTACTGTGGTAACACGGGGGTGGAACGGATACCGAAATAAGAGTCAGCACAGAAAGTCGACCCTGGAGAAGAAAATTCTCCCGCCGTTCCAGCAGGGATTCGAACCCGCGACCTTTCAATCACGAGTCCGGCGCTCTAACCACTGAGCTATCCCCGCCCCCCTGGACGACGGTCTCCATCATGTCGCCCTGATATAAGCGTACCGGTTGACTGGGCGTAAAACACCAACGTACCGGTTGACTGGGCGTAAAACACCAACGTACCGGTTGACTGGGCGTAAAACACCAACGTACCGGTTGACTGGGCGTAAAACACCAACGTACCGGTTGACTGGGCGTAAAACACCAACTTACCGGTTGACTGGGCGTAAAACACCAACGTACCGGTTGACTGGGCGTAAAACACCAACGTACCGGTTGACTGGGCGTAAAACACCAACGTACCGGTTGACTGGGCGTAAAACACCAACGTACCGGTTGACTGGGCGTAAAACACCAACTTACTTACTTACTTACTCTCCGTCATGGCTTGTTAGAGTAAATGCTGCATCAGTAACAGAGGCTGTTTGAGAAGGTCCAGTCATCCAGACACAACATGACATACGTCAGCAACGGATCAGCTGACCCCCCCGCCCCCCACCCGCTCTCTCTCTTGCCAAAAAAAAAAAAAAAAAAAAAAGCCGACTCGTGCTTAAATCTTTATCCTTGTCAGTAATAAAGTACTCTCTCTCTCTCTCTCTCTCTCTCTCTCTCTCTCTCTCTCTCTCTCTCTCTCTCTCTCTCTCTCTCTCTCTTAATGGTACACATACATCGTGGTGTGTTTGTCCACAGCATACTTAATGGCACACACACACACACACACACACACACACACACACACACACACACACACACACACACACACACACACACCACACACACACGCACACACACACGCACACACACACGCACGCACACACGCACGCACGCATGCACACGCGCGCGCGCAAGCAGAGAATGAGAGACTGACAGACTGAGAAAAAGAAGATACAGACACACTGAAAAAGAGTAAGAGAGAGGCAGAGACAAAGAGACACCGGGAGGAATAAAAGAAAGAAAGACAGGAAAGGAAAGAACGGAAGATACCCTGGATTATATATTCACCCATAGATGAGTCACACTAGTAAAAAAAAAAAAAATCGTCATAACAATATGAAGACCTGTCTGCCAGAGAAATGTACTATGTAGGCGTACCGTACATTGCTACGTGCCAGGCGACCTACCCAGTCAAAGGTGAACCGAAAATACAGCGGCTCTGTTCCAGGAAGTACACGCAGTTACTATGGGTGCAAGGGTAATCATGGGCAAAGTACAGTAGGCTTGCCACTCCACTCGTGATCGTACACACAGATTCTTCCCTAGGCCCTTAAGCAAACTCAAAAGCAAAGCACACACACAAACTAAGATAAACTTATCACGTACAAACAAAACTACAGACAAAATAACAACAAGACATAGGGTGAAAGGGAGATTATATACCTATCGCTACACTGTCACCACCAATGAAACATGCAATGGGCAGCAATGAGAGCAATGTTTCATTAATTGTGAGGGACACAGTCACAAGACGGCGTCCACAGACCACAATCTTTTCGAAGAGAAAGCCAGAACCGAAGCGGAATCGAACCGAGGCCATCCTTCTGCTTACCACCCTAACGCCTTACCACTAGGCCAAACCATCTCACTAAAGCAGACGTACAGTTATCAGCTAATAATTATATGGATAGCCACAAACTACTCAAACATGTCTGAAAATTCAGTTGAAATCAACGACGAGGGTACATTCCGCAGTATCGGCTACATGATACAATCAGACAACACTGACACGAGGGTTACGCCGCTGCATAGGCTAATTCTCTTCCGGGATCGTCATAAATCTGTGTCGCACAAGTCTGGGACTAAATAATCAACGTCATAATCAAAACGGCGTTGACTGACAAAAGTTAAAAATGATCGGCAAAGCGTAGCCGCCTACCTTCATTCAAGTCCGACCCGGGCCGTTTCCGGCCGGTGCAAGTAGGTCAGGTGAGGCAGTGTTGACGAAATCCAGCACTTGCCTTCCGCCATATTGCGTCCCAGTAACACCTGTGTCGCCGCTTTAAAAGATTCAAACAGCTGACGAAGCGTCGTACGAAACGGGAATTTCCGTGACAAAAATACTGCTGACTGACTCGGTGATTTTGTTCTTGTTGTTGTGCTCTCTCTCTCATTCCAGTTCTAGGAACTATCACCTTAGTTTGTCTAGGCCAAGGACAGACATATTCAAAACAAGTATATTCTTTTCTGGTGCTTATCTATGGAACAACCTACCTCTGACATCTTGTCAGTCACTCAGCTCCTTCAAGCGTAAACTTTGTGCACACCTTGAAGCAGTTACATAGGATGGACTGTGACATAATACTCCGCCACACACACCCCCCTACCCTTACTGTTCTTTATAAGATAAGCATTGACTGCTTTTTTTCTTCTTCTTCTTTTGTTGTTAGACGGGTTTTGACTGAACCTAAACTACAATCCTTGTAAAATAAAGTTTTAGAGCTCGAGTTCCAGTTCTCTGTCTCTTTCAGACAGAGAGAGACTGAGGTTTTCGAGTGATTGCCATTGCAATGTCTGGTCATTTGAGACCTATTTTATACACCCATACAACTCCGCCCAGTCCTTCCGACTGCCTTCCGACGCACCCCCTCCCACTGTTCCCCCCCCCCCCCCCCCCCCACCTCTACCTTACTGTTCTTTATAAGATAAGCATTGACTGCTTCTGTTGTTGTTTTTCTTCCGATACTAGTCATATGAACCAATCAGATGTTCTGCTGCTTCATTTGCTCATAATATGCTCACCGTATGCTCATAATATGTAACTGAATGATGTATGGCATGTGTTCATCTGGCGCTGTGAGCACGCTATGTTTTGTGTGAAAATTCTCATGTATAACGTTTCACTCACTCATTCATGCCTATATTATGTATATAAGTAATGCCTGTAATTTGATATCTATATATCAGTAGCTTAGCAAGGACAATAAAATCGCTGATTGCATGAATCAACACACAACCGCTCGAAATACGTAACACAAGTACAATAATAATACTAATAAAGAGGATTTCTAAGGCGTCCCTCTACCGCCCCAGGTGGGAGCACAGGGCGTT
>OY757556.1:4304545-4362545 GCA_963584105.1 Alviniconcha strummeri
CGCATGGTTATTAGGCTATACATGTAACAAGACGTGCAGAACTGGTTTGGTGAGTGTCAGTGCAGTATCAATGAGTCATTGTCTCACTTTGTTTTCACCTCTACTTTTTTATCGTGTTAGGCCTACCTCTGGTGGAGTTTATGTACCTTGTATTTACACCCATGTCAGGTGAGTTACCGTAGGCGACTCGGGTCTTTGTTGTTGACGCTGTGCCGGTGTGTGTGTTTGTGTGTGTGTGTGTGTGTGTGTGTGTGTGTGTGTGTGTGTGTGTGTGTGTGTGTGTGTGTGTGTGTGTGTGTGTGTGTCCGTGCGTGTGAGTGTGACAGAGAGAGTGAAAGGGTGTGTGTGTGTGTGTGTGTGTGTGTGTGTGTGTGTGTGTGTGTGTCCGCTTTTTTTGTTGTTGTTGCTTTCTTCGATTTGTTTAGGTATGTAACTGATTGTTGTGGCATTATGTTTAGGTCTGAAAGACCGTAAACACAGTAAATCCGTTAAAAAGAAGAAGAAAAAGAAGAAGAAAAAAAGAAAAGGGGGCGGTGGCGGTCCTACTTCCTTCATAAGCAGCCTGTTGTGTGGGACTGGGACACAACTCGATGGGATTGGGACACAAATTGAAGTGACTGGGACACAACTCGATGGGACTGGGACACAACTTGAAGGGAATGGGACACAACTCGATGGGACTGGGACACAACTCGATGGGACTGGGACACAACTCGATGCGACTGGGACACAACTTGAAGGGATTGGGACACAGCTTGAAGGGATTGGGACACAACTCGATGGGACTGGGACATAACTCCTGCTGACCCTTTAGCGATTATCAGGACCTGACAATTCAATTACTAACCGAGTCCATTGCCTTCCCGGAAAACACATTTCAGCGAGAAGAATGGAAGTACAAACCGCAGTAGTGTTGATCAAATAATACATGCAGTTTCCCAGTAAACATGCCGGATCCTATTCGGAAGCGTTTTGGTTACGGCCAGTTATGGCCACTACGGCCAGCGTGCAGCCAGAATCGGGCCAGACTGTATATATGCCGGATCCGACTTCCGGCATCTGAGCATAGTTCAGGAGCTGTGTGAGAGTCGAGGTGGCCGTCCTGGACTCTCCGTCCTAACGAGCCTTCTGGTTTCCGTGGACGTAAAGCTATATTGAACCATGCTTCGGCATTGGTCTCAGCTTGTCCCTAATAATTATGTCATCTGACATCTGAGGACATTAAGCAACACTACCTACCTACCTACCTACCCGCATCTGATTCGGTTCCGTTTTTCCAAAGAAGGTCTGGACCATACTGTGCAAAACCGACCCTGATCCGATCTGGATGGCCTGGTCAGGTTTTGACCAAACGCATCTGGTCCGGAATCAAGCCGGTGTGCAAGAATCATCGGGCCCGGTTCTGGCAGAACGCAACCGGCCCGCTACCAGTTTCCCACTTTCAGACTCGGTTGCGTTTTTCGTCAGACGGCCCGGATCAATATGTGCAAAACCAGCCCGGGTCCGATTTAGTTCTGTCTGATTGTGTCAGGTTTTGGCCAAACGGATCCGGTCCGGAAGTTAGCCGGTGTGCAACAATCATCCGGCCCGCTTCTGGCCAATGCTTCCCAGCCGATCCGGACCGGATGCGAATCGGATACGGCATGTTTACTGGGATTCTTTCCTGCGCGTTTTGCATTGAATACCAGATGCTGAAACAGAATTTTCATGCAAACTGGTTTGGGTATTCACGTTACTTGGAAATATGAGGACAATAATAGACCCCCAGAAATACACACACACACACACACACACACACACACACACACACACACACACACACACACACACACACACACACACACACACACGCACATACGCACGCACACACGCACGCACGCACGTACGGCACGCACAGAGAGACTGACACACACACACACACACACACACACACACACACACACACACACACACACACACGCACGCACGCATGCACGCGGGCGCGCGCACACACACACACACACGCGCGCGCGGGCGCGAAACGCAGATTACACAATATGAAACAAATAAGGTGACCCATCAAATGTAACAAAACAACGTTTTCATTGACAAAATAGAGGTAGAAATCCGATTTGTGAAACTGGTAACACACTGTGTCATAATGGGAGAGATAAATTATTTTGCCAACGATCGGGAAATTGCCATACTCATGGTAGAAATGAGTTATAGTTATTCTTTAATCCGTGCGAATCAAACCAAAGGTCCTCCGAAAGGTTCGGGTTCTGATAAGACTGTGGAAGCAACCTAGCGCCCAAGCACGCACGTAAACATGAGACGCATCCACCCCGGGTAAAAAAGAAAAGAAAAAGAGTTCCGTCTCGATTCAAACGATTGTGGTTTTGTTTGTGCTGGTGTAAACTTTGTTGGCGGCTATAAATGACACGCCTTGTTTTATTTGAATTGTTTGTAACAAACTTACTACTGTTTGAGCACCAACAAAAAAACTACTCATTAGCTGACAGTTTTCTGGGACCTATGGCGTAACTAAATACGGCAGTGGTTGAAGGAAGGATGTCGTAAACCAGTGCTTGGAGTTTGATTAGTACCCAAACCTTTCGGAGGGCGCTGACAGCGTCGGTAGACAGCTGCGCGGAGATAAAAGAGTGCCCCTTCGGTGGCATAACCACTTCCGGTAGAGTTTGGAGGAAGTGCCGAAAGGTTTACGACATCCTTCCTTCAACCACTGCCGTATTTAGTTACACCATAGGGTCCAGAAAACTGTCAGCTAACGAGCAGTTTTCAAGTGTTGGTGCTCAAACAGTAGTAAATTAGTTACAAACAACTCAGATTATATCACACGTTTGTTTTATAACTGACCATGTTGCTTACGTCAGCTGAAATAAAACCAAAATCATTTGAATCGAGACGGAACTCTTTCCTTTTTTTTCTTCTTTTTTTTACCTGGGGTGGATGCGTCTCATGTTTACGCACGTGCTTGGGCGCTAGGTTGCTTCCACAGTCTTATCGGTACCCAAACCTTTCGGAGGGCGCTGACCGCGTCGCTGGACAGCTGCGCGGAGATAAAGAGTGCCCCCTTCAGTGGCGTAAATAAATCTGGCAGAGTTTGGAGGAAGGTGCCGGAAAGCGATGGTCGGAGTGTGGGAGTTTGCCTGTGCAGTTGACAGACCTTGAACCTCCAAGTATTGTAATCATGCAGTCACTGCCCCGTACAGGTGCGTTGCATTGGAAGCGACTGGCAGAAGCTGCACGAGTACATAGAGCCGGCCTGCTTGCCGCCGGAGTACGGCGGGACTCTGAGGGAGAGAGCAGATTATCATCTCACTCTTCCTGTTTAGTTAAGAATGAGCTTGGTAATCCGCATTTTTCACCGTTACTTTATTGTATACTATTATATACTGGGAGTTCATCAGTTAATTGACTGGCCGTCTCGTATACTCACCGCGACTCTGTGAGATACGGGTTTTAAATGCAAGTCAAGCACACGATTTGTGTGCTTGATTATTAATCATTTTGTCATCTATTATAGTAACCCACAGGTAAACTACATGGTTACTGTATTTATTAGATTAGTAATTGCTGTTGTTTAGACTTTACATTTGCTTTCATGTTCTAAATGTTTTGTTTGCTTGTGTCTTTTCCAATACAGACACTGTTTCCTGGCTGGTTGGTGTACAAATAAAAGTTATGTTGTAGCAACCTCTGACTTGTGGTTCTTCATCCATGCTTCCAACCTGCTTCCCTCATTCCCCACACCGCTCCCATACAAAACGAACTATGATTACGTATTTTACATATATTTTGGACGCCCAGCATTTTTCAGTCTCAGTCCACTGAGATGTTTTTGATTAATTTTTTTTTTAACTGAGAAAAAACATTAACACAGTGTGGTGTCAGTGTTGTTTTATTTACTCTAGAATAATTCAAGCAAGTTTTCAGTCACTGAGTTTGTGGAGATAAATGATATTGACACAGGCCTTTTCAAACGGCAATGGTAGGTCTATGCCATACCACTGTCAGTATGTCTGCTGACTGACGTGATAGCTTAGCCTGGTCGGTCATTCTTTTTCACTTTCTTTTGAGTGATCGCAGGTGCCACGACTGACACTGGCATTCAAGAACAATTGGTGTCAGACTAACTGCATTATATCCAAATGAGAGAGAGAATATTGCTTAGTCAGTTCAACATGGTATCTGTGCCCTCTGAAAACCCCCAAATACACTCCTCCAGCTCTGCTCAGATGTTTTCCTACTGTTGCTTTGTAACTTTGTTCCAATGTTTGTTCAGTTCAGCTCAATTCAGTTCAAGATGCTAATGGAAAAGCCCATACATAATAATAAATAATTCTTATAAAGCACTATTCTTTAACCAGAGTTAAACTCACTGTGCTGTACAAACATCACAAAAACTACATTAACATACATTTCAGCAAACAAAACCTTAATTATTGTAGCTTAAATTACCATTATCAACTATCGAACAATACACACACACACACACACACACACACACACACACACACACACACACACACACACACACACACACACACACACACACACACACACTGACTGACATGCGCACACCAATCTCCACTCGTCCACTCATACAACAGTTAACAAAATATTAACTTAATGATCTCAAACAACAACATCAATTTGAATCTGTCTTTTCACCCACACAACCCATGCCTCCTTCTCTTGCCTAGATCTCTCATGCTCTCCCCCCCCCCCCCCCCCCCCCACCTCCTTTCCCCCTCTCCCTATCCATATGCATCCATCTACATTCAAATGCCACACACAGACACACATTTCTTCAGATTCTACAGGAAGGCCTGGGCAAACAAGCAGGTTTTTAGCTGCGACTTGAATTGAGACAGTGTTGGTACATTTCTTAGAGTGGCCGGCAGAGAATTCCAGAGAGATGGTGCCATGAAACTGAAAGAACGTTGTCCAAATGATTTGAGATTCCGCTTTGGAATTTTTAGCAGCTTTTCATTAGAAGATCGGAGAGAGCGAGACGGTTCGTAAGTGCAGAGAGATGAAGAAAGATAAGGAGGTAAAGACCCTTCAAAATGGCGGTAAGCAAGAGTTGCAATCTTGTACTGACAGCGGAATTTTACTGGTAACCAGTAAGTTCCTTGAGAAGCGGTGTTATCTCTCCTTTTTTTCTCTTTTTTTTTAAAGGTGCAACCTGTCGCTCATCAGTTTTTCCAATGTTCCCTTTCAGTTTTAATGATCACCTGATTGACGAAGGCCCTTTCTCGGCCTTTGAAGGAAAATCATCAAGCACTTCATCTTTTCATGCGTCTCATCTCCAGATGATTGATGCCAGTCTGGGCTTCCCATTCCACTTTTTGTAGCAAGTTCATTTAAATCTGTGAGGATGATGGTGCATGTGTCATGATGTGTGTTATCACGGTCACCTCTTGAAGCAATCCAACGAATGGCATGCTTCCACCTCCATTGTCAAGCTGGATAGTTTGAGAACATATTTATATGATGCAGTAATCATTGATTGTGGTTGCACCTTGCTTGACAGTGAAGCCCCACCCTGACTGGCCTTCGGTGACTGAGCCATCAGTGTGTATTACTACAGTAAGTATTAGACCTTGTGGTTTGCCGTTTTGTTTTTTGTTGTTGTTTGTTTTTTGAATGAGAAGCCTGACCTCTGAATCTGTTTTACCTGGTCGCTATTTGTTTGATAGACCATGGCTTTCTCATCATTTGTCAAATGCTTCCTCTGCACACCTCTCTCCTCACAGTGATGCAAATCACTTGTGGTGGTTGCTGCTTTTCCTGCCAGTCTATCTGCTCAGTCACTGACCTTCTCTCTGGCACATCCAGGGCAGTACATCCACAGGAGATTTTGAAGGCAGACGTCAAACACGTGCCAGTCTGGGCTTCCCATTCTACTTAGTGTAGCAAGCTCGCTGGATCTGTGAGGATGATGGCATGTGTGGCCCGACTGTCACCTCTTGGAAGAGTCCAGCAGAGAGCATGTGACTGCTTCCACCTCCATTGTCGTGATGATGATGAGTTGATGCTTAATGTCCTCAGATGTCATTTGACATATTAGGGACAAGTTGTGACCAATGCCGAAGCACGGTTCAATAAAAGCCACATACGTAAGGTGTATGCGTGTTTAGCTGTAACCTGCCACTTGCACTTTTGGCAGAATGACCGGGATTTTTTACGTGCTACTGTGGTAACACGGGGGTGGAACGGATACCGAAATGAGTCAGCACAGAAAGTCGACCCTGGAGAAGAAAATTCTCCCGCCGTTCCAGCAGGGATTCGAACCCGCGACCTTTCAATCACGAGTCCGAGTCCGGCGCTCTAACCACTGAGCTATCCCCATTCCATAGTCGTACTGGATATTGAGGCCATATAGGCTGCACTGCCTTCATGGACGGTGGTCGCATCTAACTGCGTGACAGTAATGCCCCACCCCAACTGGTCTGGTGACAGATCCCAAGATCCTGCAGTATATTGCTTAGCTGACCAGTGAACCAGAAAAGTAAACACTCAGTCAACTCAGTCATGTAAAAAATACAAGATGTATATAATAGGCCTCTACACCCACTATGGCCTGCAGTCAGTTTCAGCAATGGGGCCTGCAGGACAGAATGGTGTGGACTGTAGTTTGCTCACTTTTTCTTTGACCATCTCTTCTTTCTCCAATTGCCCTGACATAGTTACTTACTTACTCTTCTTTCTCCAATTGCCCTGACATAACTGTACTGGTTGACTGGGCGTAAAGCATCAAGTTACTTACTTACTCTTCTTTCTCCAATTGCCCTGACATAACTGTACTGGTTGACTGGGCGTAAAGCATCAAGTTACTTACTTACTCTTCTTTCTCCAATTGCCCTGACATAACTGTACTGGTTGACTGGGCGTAAAGCATCAAGTTACTTACTTACTCTTCTTTCTCCAACAGCTGAGTAATGTCTGGCATTTTGGGGAGCAGTTTGGTGGGAAGGATGGGGAGTGCAGTTTTCTTCCCATCAGGATTTCACTGGGGAACAGACCGTGGAGAGACATCAGATGAACAAGGTACGGATCCTGCATGTGCTGACTTCAGCCACTTCTTGATAGTTTGCACTGCTCCTTCTGCTTTGCCATTATTCTGATGATACATTGGAGACCTTGTGGTGTGAGTAAACCCACCCTGTCGCAAAGTTGTTGAAGCCAGTACTGGAGAGCTGTAGCCAGCATTGTCCCAGACACCAACAAGATCCAGGATGCCATGGACAGCGAAGATTACATACTCTTGTTCTAATTTTCGTGGTGGTGGTCTGCTTGTTAAGACAATGAATTTCGATTGACCGCAAGAAGTAGTCAACAGCATGAGGATGTACTGGTGTTTTCCTCTGAAGTTTGAAGAGGTCTGTGCTCACTCTAGCCCAGGGACAGGTGATGGCACCTTTACTTACATGCAGTTAAAAAAAAAAAAAAAAAAAATGACTCTCCGTAAATGCAGATAGCTTTTTGAGGTTCTCGTGAAGCACATGTGGAAGCCATGTGTCACTTTTAACTTTCACACACACACACACACACACACACACACACACACACACACACACACACACACACACACACACACACAACACCACAGGCACCCGACTCTATACATGTATGCATTATTGTACAAAGTTGGGCCAGTCTCACTGGATTACAAGAAGCAACACTCTCGAAAATGCCCACTAAATGATAAGACATACCCAAACCATTTCTGTTATGCATGGAAATTATCACAGTTCATTGTCCTGTCAGAGTACTGTGTATTAAAATGTTAAAACATTTTATGCGCAAATGCTGGAGGTGGCCAAAACGAAGTAAGCGAATGTCAGGTACCTGTGGGAAACACCAACGATGGTTGAGTTGATTATTATTTCATTTATTCGACCATCCAAGATGTGTAGAGTAAGACGCCATCACATTTCCCTAAGTATATAATAACAATTACAATTTGTAAAATATGGACGGCCAGTTCACACCAAAAATTAACAACTGAGCATATATGCATTGGCCAAATATTTCACAAGTTGTAGGTTTTTCGTATTCATTTTGACAATGGTTTGACAACAAAACTATGCTGAAAAGGTCAAAGCTAACAGTTTTGAAAATCCCCCAAATTCCAGACCATTTTGGGGTCACAGTAAGCAGTTGGCATCCTTGTGGGCTGGACACTTTTTTTTCTATTTTTGGTATGGTCTTGGGGGGTACCCTGGTACTAACAGTCAGGGGCCAGCACTGCTCAGGGGCCAGAATTGGCAGTCAAGGGCCAGCAATGCTATGGGGTCAAGGGGGCAGAAATGGCAGTCAAGGGCCACAACTGCTATGGGTCCAGGGGGCAGAACTGGTAGGCAAGGGCCAACACTACTGTGGGGTTCATGGGGCTGCATTGACAGTCAAGGCACCCCTGTGCCACACCAGGGGCTGCACTGGCATTGAAGGATCATCACTGCTGCCTGTGCTCTGGGGTCAGAGTCTGAAGACTTAAAACTTTCACATTATTTTAGAGCCACTTTCCAAAGTTCAAAACCTGATGCCAAACAAGTTAGTTATCCTGCAAATGGTGCAAGATAGTGATTTAATACAATCAACTGTCAGTCAGACATAACCACTGCTTTGTCAATCAAAGGAAAACATTTCCAAGTTTCACAGATTCCAAATCAGAATTTTGCGGCTTCAAGTGGTTAATTTTTCAACCTTCCAATTGTTAGTAAAGAGAAACAAAGACCCAAACATTTAGTTACTACTGACATTTAGGCCCACTGCCTGGCAACTGTGTTCAAAAGGCAAAGTGCACCCCTAATGACAAGTTAATAATAAATATTTAAAAAAATAAAGAAATAAAAATAATAACAATAACAGGTTCTTTTCTGTGGCAGAAAGAGTGGTCAAAGAATAAATGAAATAAAATTATTTTTGATATATATATATACTACAAGACTCTAAAATGAAGGAACAGTGATATATAATAAGTTTTAAAAAACTAAACAACAAACATGAAGAAGAAAATCAGAAGAAAAAAAGAAGTTAATTATCTCCCTTAAATACACACCTGCATCAAACACAGAACATATTGTGCGTGATATTTTAAATGTATGTAGCAATCATAAAACGTTTAAGCTACAATGGACAAGGGTAAAATCCAAGGAGACGGTCGGAAATTCCTGGACGGTTTAAAAAGTTATTCTGGGTCACAAATATGATCACAATTATTAAATGAGGTCCATATCTACCGATTACAGCCAAAATCCGCAACAAAAGGTTCTTTTTTCATATATTTTTGTCTTTGTTTCAAGTTGGTGTCACAGATGGTGAACGAAGCCGACAATCAAAGACAAAAATATATGGAAAAAAAAATCATCTTTTGTTGCGGATTTTGGCTGTAATCAATATTTATGGATCTCATTTAATGATTGTGATATTTGTGACTCAAAATAACTTTTAAAATGGTCCAGGAATTTCCGACCATCTCCTTGGATTTTACCATGGACAAGAACCACACACACACAAAAACACCAATTTGAAGTTTGCTTCTGACACGTCACCTTGATCAAGGCCATGAGGAACAAGATGCCATCATCAAATACCAAACTTTGTGTTATAATTTGTTCTGAAATAAACAGCTTTGAAATACTACTATCATCTGGTATTTTGTTTTTGAAAGGTGGAGCCTAACTTTAGATTTGTGGTGGTGAAGAAGGGCTTACATCAAGAGAAACCCCTTGAAAATTTGAAGGTAGTTATTTTTATTCTTTCATCTAGTGTCCAACTTCAACATTATGAAGACCTTAATACTGTTAGTGTATGCTGGGCATAATTCACCAAACTCTGACACGGACTACAAAATCTTTAATGTGCATATGTGATCTTTTTGCATATGTATACACACATGTCACCTCTGTTTATAGCCTCATTCAAAGGACTTTTGTAGAGTCTGCACAGAATCTGACTGGAGAAATTTCAAAGTGGGCACAAAGTCTAGCACATAATGATCACCTGTCCATTTGGTGACCACGCTCAATTGTGCTTAATTTTGGCTTTCAAGATCAGAGCGAGTGCTCTTGCTCTGTGCCACTGACTCTCCTTTGTAATCAGATTTTAATGTCCTGTCAGCCACAGAGGGTCACCTCAGGACAATCAAACTCTGTCATAAGCACTTTTATTTCAAAACTTCTCATATATGTAAACCCTTTCTCTTTGACAGTCATATGCATAAAATCAATCCTAACACAAATATAAACAAAACGCACACAAACATCCGACACAAGTTTTTGAAGAGTTAGTCCCTTCAGTGTTGCCACAGTTAAAAAAAAGAGAGTATAACTTTATACAACTAGGACGTGCTGGTATCATGGACCATTCCATCTAATTTATTCATACCAGATTAAAGAAAAGTTGTTGTTTTTTAAATATTAAAAAGAAAATTAAAAACAATGGACAGAAATGGTAAAATTAAAAAATGTATACCGCATAATGGCAAATAACTGTACCATATGGCCCCGAACTGCACATACCACCTATCAACTATCATCTCCTAGTTGTTCAACAACAGCCATAAAATATAAAATAAAAAGACTAAAGTTAATGAAACAATGTTGAATTTTCTGGCCGGAATGTCAGGAGACTGGGCCATTAGCAGAAAAATCACAAGGCAGAAAGAGAAAGAGGACTATGCAGAAAAACAAGAACGGAGAACAGGAAAGGGGAATCAAATGACAGCTGAGATTCCAGACAGGAGGAAAGCATCTGACATCCCTGGCTCGAGAATTTGAAGTAATCTTTCAGCAAGGATGCTCCACCAAGAACCCAGGTCTTTTCTGGTTTGTGAATTTAGATGAGGCAGGCAGAGCTGAAATGACGCGCACTGGTGAAGGGTACCCTGTCTGAGAGTGCCAGCGATGCATGTCAAGCATTCCCAAGGGCTGTTAAAGTCATACCCGAATCAGCCTGGGCTGAGGAGTGGAATGAGTGGTTTCACTGCACGGCATTGTGCACAGCTGCTAAAGTCAAGAAAGATTCTCTGAAAAAAATGGAGTAATTTGTTTTGTCTGGTGAGTCCAATCAGTAACAAGTATCCAGAAATGTTTTTGCTGCATCCCTAGTATCACATAGATATGACTGTTGTTGTTTTTTTAACCACAAGGCTGTGGATATACACTGATCAACATGACACCATTCATTATGTCAGAGACCATAACAAAAAGTACCTCTTTTATTAGCTATATTTGACATGTGCTATTTGTTGCAAGGGGTTGTACTGGGTAGCGAAAGGATCACAGTCTAGTCCCTCGTAAACAAACGTCTATCTATATAATGCAATTCTCCAGAATCAAATCAGCTTGTGACAATTCAACAATCAGTGCACAAGACTGAAGCACTGAGTTACAAAACAATCCAAAGTGTAAATATATCCCGATATGGCACTATGTACTTAATTTTGTTAATGATATGGCACTATGTACTTAATTATTTTAATGATATGGCACTATGTACTTAAATACAATATGCAATGGAATACAAAAGCAGTCTAACCAGTGTATTTGTTTCTACTCATGTTTGCTCAGTCATTAAAAGAAGTTCAATAAGAGCATACATACACTCATATTAAATCTCATAAAGCAAACACTTAAAAACTGTGTATAGAAAAAGAGTAATCCAACATGAGTTACTTCTGTTTGAAAATATCATAAAGTAATGTGACAAACAGACTAACAGCAGTGAATATGATGTCGCAAAGCTATGGCTACAACACTGAGTGGTGCTATTATCAGGTGATAATATTGTAGAAACATTTCTGCATGCATTTACAGTGAAATGCCTACTAGCACACTGTTATGCAGTCTGGCGTGAGCCGGTTTAGTTTCTATGCACCAAGCAATTAATAACATACAGACATGATTTCAAACGGGGTTTCAATCAATGCCCTGACCGGGATGATGTGGCCACAAAAATATATAAGTAATGGATACTTAGAGCATCTAACCGAGATAGTCAAACTGGTTTCAATCTATGCCCTGACCGGGATGATGTGGCCACAAAAATATATAATAAAAAAATAATAATAATGGATACTTAGAGCACCAGTGAATCTGCTCGAGAGCGGAGAATAGTGCTATATAAAAGCAAGCAACAACAAACCACAACAACCTAACCCAGACACGCTCTAAGCTCTTACACATTCTTTAAAGTCCAAGGTTTTTAAGTATGCAAAATGACCATCGAAATGACTGACAAATGAGTCACTAGTTTCAGATTTAATGAAATTAAAAAGAACTTTTTTGTTTAATTGGGTTTGTAATCGATTTTATTTTCTGTAGGCTTCCCCGGAAATGACGTCAGTCTGGGGAGTCAGTGCGGTTGCCACCTTAGATTCTTCAGTAAACTGTGTATGCGTGTGGTCGACAAAAAAGTTAACTATGCCGGCCTACTGTGTTGCTGCAAACTGTAACAATCGCAGACGACCCCAGGTATAACAATGCATGAGCTCTCACACAATCGACCTGCAGTGAGGCGAAAGTGGATTAAGTTTATACAATTCAAACCAGCTTTCTTGCTGTGTCGCATCACACCCATTTGTGTCGCAAGCACTTCAGTGATTGCGATTTCACAAACCCCATGGAATACCGCATGGGGTTTGCTTCAAAGCTGACACGATGTTCTGGTACTCTTTCAAAACCCTGCCTGACAGGCTCAAACTGATACAGCTGTATCCTTGTGGGTCTCTCGGGCAAAGTATCAGTTTTGTCTTCGGAGCTCAAGATGGCCATTTTGCAGAGACTCCCCAGAGTGATGTAGTAGGCATATGGTCACATGATTTTGGCGTCATGGCAACGCTTTCGGTACGACAGAAAATGCCTTTTTTTCGTGCATTTATAACCCTCAGATCACAGTTTCACCTACATCATCGTTCTCAGCGAGCTTTAACGGAAATCGTGTCAAAAATCACCCCTAACCTTGGACTTGTCCTTTAAATGTACATGTTTTCATGATTCAGTGGATACAACACACACACACCCATACTGTATCTCAGGGCAATGGGACACCCCAAAAAAAGGGTTTTGAAAAGAGAAAAGTTTTCCACACACAAAAAAAAGCACTGACGGAGGTAGAATTCTTAGGCTGTTGATACATCAGGTACTTTACAATTTTAGCTGCATAACAGTCACCAGTTAAGTTCAGAATATGTATGTCATTTTTAGGAAATTCGTTGCTGTAACCTTTTGATCTTAGAAACAGCATCCAAACTGTTCACATGACACTCCATCTACTTATGATGTATAAACCTGGCAACAAGCAAACACAATATTGCTTGGTCATTAAGGTTTCAGCAGCTCGGAAGATATAGGCTGGTCAAGAACAATAAGACAAGACAAGCAAATCCATTTCAATCACCCATCCAACTTAACCCATTCTCTTGTAACTTCATCACAGATAATCAGACATTAATTCATATCTAATGCCCTAACAACTGTGTAGGTTACAGCATGATTCATAAAGTCTGCAATCAAATAACAATTTTAACATCCCATCAATTGCACCGAGTCACCTCGGATGGTCAAACACAAAATGAACTTTGAACTACATTAGAATAAATCACTCGGCAGTAACAGTAGTTACATTTGCATGAAAAAAATGTGCAATTAGTCAACTACAGTCAAAAATCCTTTCAATGGATTGCAAGATACACCTCTTTCCAGGTAACAGTATCAATAACTGCAATATGTGCAAACATCAACAGTAATTATCAGTAATAATATACACTTCATCAAAGCAATCCATAACTGTCATAAACTGACAGGCTTCTATCACAAACTTGCAGATTTGTACTTGCAAAATAATTAAACTTGCAAACTCTAAGCTAGTCCACTAAAAGTCAAAAGGTCATCATATTTAATTTTAAGTAAGCTTTTATGTGCACAACTGTTCTCCTGCATCAAGATGAATATATGTACATATATGCAGTGCCCCCACCCCCACCATTCCAGCAACTATACACAACAAACACCTATTGTACAGTCACAGCTTTCAAGTCACATGGAAAACAGTAACCTCATCTGATGCATGGCTCAGTGATGGATCACTGACACTAATGTTCAGTCATGTAGGGCATGCAAGGAACCATACCAGGTCCAAACTGAAAATTACAGAAAGTTCAGGCATGAATAAGCCTTACACTTTATGAAAGAAGCACTTCTTTTTTTTCTCTCAAAATAATAAAACAGTGCATATAGATTCTTATGATTATTGATATTTGGCCCAATCAACCATGAAGGGTCATACTTTAGGATGAAACAAAAGTAAACAAATCATCACAGAACTCTGGAGCTGTGTGAAAGTCAAGGTGGCCATCCTGGGCTCCCCATCTGTAACAGTCCTTACGGTCTCTGTGGACATAAAGCAACACTGAACGAACGAAGCGGATGACAGAGCTCAGGAGCTGCGTGAAAGTTGAGGTGGCCATCCTGGACTCCCTGTCCCTAATAGCCATCATGGTCTCCGTGGATGTAAAGCACCACTGAACATCAACAAATCAGACAGAAAAGGCTCCTGGGCCAATTCACAGACTTCCAAGACACAGCTAGTGCTAGTAGAGTCAACAGCAAACATAACAAAGTCGAAACAGCCAATAATGACTGCACATCAATACTTACATTCACTCATTTACATCTTATAAATGTAAAAAATATTTACATGGTCCTGGTCAGAGGCTATATACAGACATTGTCATAATTGGCATCTTATTATTTACAGCAAGAACATTAAGGACAAAGCAAAATGTCTGGTGTTTTAAGAGTCCCATGTCAGGATTACTTTCAGCTATGGTAACCTCCATCACATGCAGACCCCATTACTGCAATCCCCAGTGCAGCTGCTGGAGAAGTGGGCACAACTGCACTCACATATGACAGTTTGTACAGCTGTGGGGAAACGGTTGCACATGCTACCTTCTCACCCTATATTGAGTGACTGTCAGGAAAAACAGCAAGTATTTACATTTCAGCCAAATAAAACTGTGAACAAATGTACCAAACTCGGTCAAAAAGTATTCGAAAAAGTCTCTCCAAAGTGCTCAAAAAGTACAAGGCCAAAATACAGTATGAGGACAGGTAAAAATGTTTGCAGCCCCCATATGAAGGAGTTGAGCAACATCTGTAGAAAGTGGTGCATAACTGCACAGGCCTTTTAAAAGAGTTCATACAAAGAACTGCACGGGGATCTTTTTGTTACAACATCACAGCATGATCATCAAAGTGACAAACCCTGATACCTTTCCATAAAAATGGACAAAATTCAGTGTCATGCTGTCATTCAATGCTTGAAGAAAAATGGTTCAAGTTCCCAAATCATTCCTGAGCACATGATTAAAACTTCTGGGGAGTATACCCCATCTTACACCATGGTCAAAAAGTCACTGGCAGAATTCAGGAGGCAGAGACAACATTCAAGATGACTCCCATCCTGGCGGAAGACCTGCAACTGCCATGTAAATATGTGACCATCCAAGAATCTGGGACCTAGTTATGGCCTACCTATGAGCAACTATAAGGCACATAGCCATTACTTCAGTCAGCTCACATCCAAGTGTTCCTCACATAGTGACCAAAGAACTGGCTATGATAAAAGCATCAGTCACCCGTATTATCTCTCCTGGACATGAGTATATATGACAAACTGTGTCCCAGAAGTGTGCATGCACATAATATTGAGAGAGAAATGAATATTCATAGCTGAACTAGTACAATGGCTGACTTAATTACAGTGTGAAATAATTAGCTGACAAAGTAACACTTAACTATATGTATCAACTGTCTGAAATAAAATCAGTGCTGACTTACATCAAAGCAGGAGCATGTACTCCTTTGCAAGGCAAAGAACATGTGAAACACCTGCCCTGGACAGTGACAAAACTCTTTCTCGCAAAACCATTATGCCTACAGCACCAAATTAATGTGAATGGACAGCAGAGTGAGCTGACTTGTGCAACATGAAAATCTCACAACAGTACCACAGACATGCTAGATACTGATAGTCACTGCAAAACAAGTCAGAATTAATTTAATGTTTTGTTCCTACAGCAGTTTTTTTTTTTTTTTTTTTTTTTTATAAATTCATGTCAGGGGGTAGGGAATTGTCCTTTACTAACAGATCATTTCAGCAACAAAAACCCAAGGTCCTTTAAATGGCATTTGAGACTGATTCATACTCAACAGAATTTGATTATTACATTGTGTGTCCTTTAAATTATTACAAAATCAGATATTTGAAAATGTACAAACTAGAAAATGTAGCCAGCATGACAGAATTTTGTGAACAATGGACCATACAATGTGGTTCACATACATATTAGTAAAGCACATGATGCAAGTTTTTGTTTTGTTTTTCTGTGAGAAAAAAGAAGAAGCCAAAAACACTTCAGGAGCCATATTAAGAAATAAATATAAGAAGAAAATTGCAAATCACTGGGGGTGGGGGTGGTGATCCACACAGAATAGGTCCACACAGAATAAGCTTATGACAAACAAAATACTGCATGAAGCAGTATTTTAATCAACAAACAGTTGAATAATATGCCCTTTAAGTTTAACGACAAAACAAAACACGGTTGTGTGTGTATTTGCATCTGTCCATCTGTGTCAATCCATAATTATGTGTGTGTGTGCCACCATACAATGTATTGTAATCAGCTTATTTTTGCACCATTTGCTTGATATTCAGACAACATCTTCCCCCACAACCAACCGTTTGTTGATTTTGCTGCCATTTTCACAAACAGCACTTTGAGCCTCATACAAATTATACCAAAATACAATGCAGTAGAGATGCATTTTTTTATGTCAGTAGAAGTATGATTACTATATATGTATATATGCATACAATACTAGATTTTCATGATCTGCTCACTATACATTCAAGATACACAGTCAATAATAAATGTAATAATAAATTCAAGTTATACAAACCAGTCAACAATAACCAAATATCATTACTTACATTTCACTCATCCACAGCTGATGGAAAAGTATTGTGTGCAGTGCATCAAAAAGTATTCAGTGCACCCAGAGTAAATGAAGATGAAATCAGTTGTGAAAAGTAAAATAAGACATTTAAAAAAAGAAAATACAAGCAAAAAGTGTAAATCACCAAATAGGCAGTGAAAGTCTGACTCACACCACCTTGTTGATAAGAGAATTTGGAAAAGGAATGTGAATGAATTGAGAAGGTTGAAACTAGAAAAGCATGACTCCTAGCAGTAGGTGAAGTATACAAAGCTATATTCAGACACACTCCAAACTTTACGGAGAGAAGCTTTGACAGAATCTCAGAAAGCACATTGTTGGGTACAGCCTGATCTAGAGAAGAAAGAAAAAAACTGTTATGGGAAGCTACAAGTAATCGGCTCATTAAGGAATCAACCTGTACATGTCAACATAAGCATGAAACAACTGTACATTCTCTTAGAAAAAAGAGAGCAACAAAACAACAACAACAATAAAAAATTAAACATGGCTACCCAAAAGTCTGAAAATGTTTTCTCTCTGAAAACCCTACTGAAAACAGCCACCAGCTATGACTGGCATCTTCTACTTTCAGCAGTCTTTCAGTGTTGGTTTTCTATTTTGTTTCAGCAGAGTCACCGTTGTCAGACCTGGCTTGATCCTGTCGGACGACTTCTGTACCACACCTTGTACATGGAACACTTGCCTGGTCTGTTGTGATCTCCATGTTCAACCCACATTTGGAGCATGGGTACTTCTTCAGCAGAACAACCTGAAACACCAACATTGTCAGTAAAAAAACAGATTTGTTACGAAACTCTGAACTCTGATGATATGTCTCACATTTAGTGAAGTTATCCTCACATTCACAAATGAACTGTCCAAGAGAAGTTGCATTCACAAATGACACCACCAAACAAGTAATCAATGAGATACTGGTTACTTGTCTCTTCTAATGCACCAAAATTGACTCATCCCCTGAAAATATCGCCCAAAACTACACAATAATGGTATAAGATGTATTAACTGATGAGTTTTTACCCGGTTTCATGTGCACATGATGGTCTTGAAAGAACACTTATTATCTAAAACAAAGCACTAAACTTTTCCAGTAGCATGTGCAAGTCAAGTGATCTGGTCATTTGCTAGGGTTTTAGCTTGTGTATGATTGTGATCTCATTTGGACAAACATCAAAGCTTGGCAACAATTTGTATGATTATATATTTTTAATTTGTGTGTGTGTGTGTGGGGGGGGGGGGGGGGGGGGGGGGGAACCCCACTGGTTTTGTGCATTTTAGATAATGAACTTTCCATGATGATCAAGATAACTTTTTCATCAATGTAATGTACTTTTTACATGCAATGGACATTTTTTTATGTGAAAAAGTAGCCGATCAAAACACACTGCTGGGAGGTGCAGGAGTACTATGGCGGTTGATCAGCCTCAAGTTTGCACCTGATCTTATTAATTTTGTCCTCAAATTTGTAATAAAATGCAATGTTCATCATCTTGATGAACAACAGACCTTAGAACAACACTGGTTTTATTTTCATCACAGTCAAATGAAGAAAGATTCATCTAAGCAAAAGTTGCAAGTTTGACATACACCACTCATTATTTATCATGAAACAGCCCATATATATATCACCGCTGTCCAGTCTCAGCTATATCCCACTCTTTAGTTGACTGACTCACCCCCATTGCACTCAGCTTGACCCCAGGTCACACCAGACATTCCAGCATGGCATCTGGCACCAGTGGAAACTGGGTCTTCTTTGTTATTACTTGCAGCATTTTGTGGCAATTTCAATCACATTCTGTAGCGAAGCTCGGATTTTTGATTGCATGAATGTTGGTGTGTTTATTAGTCCAGTCTCTTCTTTGTTAAAGCCAGTTATTCATTTTCGTGATTCAGTCCTGTAAGCTGTGATATAATGACTTAGCTGGTGTATGCGTGCATCCCTTTTCCATCATGAAGAGTGGTTTGTCAGCTGACCGTTCATTAACTGAACACACAAGGAGAATGAATTCTCTTTGCAGGCTGTGCGGAGAACATGTGAAAAGAGGTGAGAAGGATAGAATCAGAAGTAAGGGGACCCATGATACTCCGTATTCTGACAAAATGCTATTGATTTTTGGAATAAACATTGTCAAAGATACAGACCATAAACATTCAAGTGCCATCAACCATCAGCTGCCAGAAAAAAAACCTGTCGCTTGCAAGGAGCAGCTCAGTGTTAACTTAGTGAAAGAACACACACGACACCTCTCTTCCATGGGCTGATGCCATCTTTAGAGAAAAACAAAATGTAACTGTATGCTTTGCATGCTGCAAATTAGGAGGACACACAATTATGACAAAGTGTTCCATGTGCTTCAAAATTTGAATGTCTGTATAACAGGCTTTATTTTCATGTTTATTTTAAATGCCACCTTTTACTGTGCCAGTGAAAACAAACTAGTGACATGTAGGAAAAAAACAAAATAGGTACCACAATATTGTAAATCACCATCATGTTTGATATGACTTGTAGCAAATTAAGTACTGTCAGTACACATTCCCAAGGAAAAGAAGCACTGTGAGTAGTGTCTAAGGCGCTTGGAGTGCATGTTCTTGTGAATGGATTACTGTTTGTCGAATGATTGATGAGGCCCACTTCAAGCATAAGGTAGGTGATCGAATCATGACATTTGGCTTTATGTCACTAAAGTAGATGCATGTAGGTTTGTGAGCATGACATTATTACTCTTGTGAAAATCCACTTGTGTGACCAAGTGTCATGGAAAAAACATGGAAAAATTAGGTCAGCAACAGTGCTCAAATCTCTGTGATTTCTGGGTTGTTTTTGTGTGTCTTGTATGGCATGCTTTTTGCTATTTTATATGGCACGTTTAGTGTTGACAGAAACATTGTTCTTTTCTCTACAGAGCTCATTTGATACACAACCTTTGGCTGCAAGTCTTAATGAGTAAAATACTTTGCAATCAACCGCCCCAATTTTGCTGCTCTGTCCCTTCACTGGCTCTCGCTGACTGCAGCACTGTTATCACCACTGCGTGTGCAGCATAGCAAAGTCAGTGCGTGGCACTTGCTGTGTACAGCGCGCTTCGGTCCGTGTGAAGTGCAGGTGTGTGCTAGTCTTTAGGGTCAGTGTGGGTTATAGTCGGCTGGCTGCTGTCTGAAAAAGGTTACTGGACATCCCTGATATATAATATATCCACTCCCAAGGACTTTTTATGGATCAGAGTTCCACTGTGTTAAAGGTTGCCGAATAACTGAAGGTGAATGGACTGAGGCTGAGACATACCAAGTCAGACACAGATGAAATGAAACTTGAAAGAAGAAACATTACATGACAGCTAGAGGCCTCTACCAGAAAAGCATTTGATTTCTGCATCCACAGTACCATGTTGTGGGACAGCAACAAATAAGACTGAGGTTTCTTATGTAGTGATGACTTACATCATAAGCTTCATATCCATCAAAGCTTGTAAAACCCAGGTGAAACTGGACACGTGCTTCCTTGAAGCGAGACCCAACTAGGTCTGCACGAGCTGGCACAAAGAACACCTTGACAGAGCAAGTATTGTCCCCTGTGTCCAAATCAATGTGGCCGTACTGTTTCAACGGTTTCTCACGGACTGTTCCCTTGCACATCTGTAGCTTGGCACTGGATGCACCTGCATTCAAATCAAGCATGAACAGTCCAATGTACCATTATGTAAAAAAATTACTTTCTTCTTTGCCTTCATAATTACATAAATAAATCATATGGAGAACAACTGGGAAAATGTACTCACCAATGAAAGAAGAGATAGGGACAAACATGATGTTTTGACATGCATATCTTCATGAGGTATAACCATACCCTATAATTTGCACAGAAGACAAAAGTAAGTAGTTTTTACCCTGGTCAACCTCGTAGGTCATACCAGAGAGAAAGTGAAAGACAAGACAGAACAGACAAAATAATCAAAGAAGAATTTTATCTATATTTGACTATATGTATACTAATATAGAGACAGAGACAGAGAGACAGATTGAGAAAGAGACTACAGAGAGAGAGAGAGAAAAAGAAAGAAAATGAATACGTCAAAAAGACAACTTCATACTGAATATGTCAAACTTAAACTAAGATGACATCATTATGATGACTTTTAAATCTGACGTATTCAATTCCTTGATGGCCTTTAAATGTATTCATTTATTTTTACCCTTGTCATCTCTCTCCCCTTGCAATCACCAGCATATCATTCTTCTTTGCTTTTTTCTTCTTCTCCTTATTTAATAGTGTGAGCAAGTGCTCTTTGTACACTGTTTTATGGTAATCCTGCCCTGGTTATCAGATCCATGCAATTATATTGGTATACCACTAGTAACCCGGAAACTGGAGCAGACAACGCTTTTGTTTTGAAGCACTGCGATTAGGCCTAACATCTCACGGCTTCACGCAGCCAACTGGCCGATAGCCAGTACGCGCCAGATTCAAACCTAGTTTCCCCCTTCACATTTTGATTGCTTGTTGTTTGTTTACCTACTCCTTTTTATGCACCAAGCCAAGTGTAATATAATTTTGTTGTTTATTTAGATGCAGGATCAAGCTAAATCAGCAGCCTATGCCTCACTAGGGCTATTCTTTTTGTAACCAAGTGTATTGTATACATGTTCCGGGCCATGACCCTTTAATCCTTTCTTTCCAGTCCTTTTCATTTTGATTGGGTGGGGGTTTTATGGCCCCAATTATCTAAGGTGCTAAAATCCTGCTCGCAGCACCAGCTTTTGTAGGGGAGTGGGGTGGGGAGTTGAGGGAAGCAGGTTGAAAGCATGGATGAAGAGCCACAAGTCAGAGGTTGCTATAACATAACTTTTTATTTGTACATCAACCAACCAGGAAACAGTGTAGGCTCTCCCCTGAGATGAAAACATGAACACCGGCCGCAACAGCAAACAAACAACCTGCCTCTGCAGTGACACTGGGGGAAAAGGGACGCTGCCGGCTCAGTGCACAGGTTTTAACACCTTAGATAATTGGGGCCCTAAAACCCCCACCCAATCAAAAAGGAAAAGGACCGGAAAGAAAGGATTAAAGGGTCATGGCCCGGGGTTGGACTCTGACTGGCGGTGCATCAGCTGCATGAATGGGTGCAGCGGGAATGGGTGCAGTGGGAATGGGTGCAACAGGAATGGGTGCGGCAGGAGGCAAGCCAACAGTCACAGGCTGACCCAGCCAGAACTCACCCCGATCAGGGTACTGTGGGTGGGCCTGAGCAGGTGTTTCACCTGAGTGAACAAAGGGGTAAACCCCAATGCTGTCCCCATTCCTGTTGGCCCCGCTGCCCCCATTCCCGCTGCCCCCATTCCGGCAGCTGACGCACCGCCAGTCAGAGTCAAACCTGCACTTAGGCGCTCCACCTGTCTGAACAAAGGGGTAAGCCTCAATGCTACCAACCTACCTCAAAGAGCAGTATGGCGACCGTAATGTTGTGTTGTACTACAGTGTATATTTATTTCATCATGATCGAACTTTGATGGCTTGACCGCTAATCTGGTATTACTTAATAGCATTATATATGTTCATTCGAGTAGTAACGGGACAGGGTCCACATCAGGTCACTGAGCGTTGTGTTGTCTGTGATTGAGAGTTATGTTTATTACAAGTATATGTGTTAACCTTTATATAAGGCCCAGTATTTTCGTGTGTGCATTTCTCTAGCGAAACGTTTTATTGTACCGCGGGGCCTTCACATAAGGCTTGGTATTGAAATCATGGTTTGAGATGGTAGGCATCACTTGTGTGCAGTTCATGTGGTAAATGACATGCAATATGTAGTATTCAACTGTTGCGACGTGTGCTGTGTTGTTTTATTTTTTTCAAACATTTTGTTTTGAGGTTTCGTACGGCCAATTGTGGAACACCCTCCATTTTTATGTCCCAGATGGCAGTAGATTTTTCAAATGCAATAAGAACAGACGTTTATTTGGGAGTTTTCATCATTAACACAAAAGAATCCTCTTTTTCATCCTTTTGTCCTGTTTCAAGCAATGCGTTTTGGGTCTGTCTGGTTTACTTGGCTTAAATGCAGTAATCATTTTGCCCTTTAACTGCAGTGCAATCATTGTTTGGTCTTTGGAGATGTTTTGTGTAGTTAGCCAGGCCTTTATTAGTATGTTGGCAAACAGGGGTACAGTTTTGTGTGTGGATGTATTGGGTACCACTTTGATGGTTTGTTAAGTCAACTCTTAGTTGCCCTACACCCTTTAGTTTTGTTTATTGCTATATGATTAACCAGCAAGGATGCTGGTTATGATTGAGTAGGGGGGGGATGTAATTGAGTATACTGAATACATGTTCCAGGCCATGACCCTTTAATCTTTTCTTTCCAGTCCTTTTCCTTTTTGATTGGGTGAGGGTTTTATGGCCCCAATTATCTAAGGTGTTAAAATCTGTGCGCTGGGCCGGCAGCATCCCTTTTCCCCCAGTGTCACTGCAGAGGCAGGCTGTTTGTTTGCTGTTGCGGCCGGTGTTCATCTCAGGGGAGAGCCTACACTGTTTCCTGGCTGGTTGGTGTACAAATAAAAGTTACTGGTTGGTTGGTGTACAAATAAAAGTTACTGGTTGGTTGGTGTACAAATAAAAGTTATGTTACAGCAACCTCTGACTTGTGGCTCTTCATCCATGCTTCCAACCTGCTTCCCTCAACTTCCCACTCCACTCCCCTACAAAAGCCTCCTACATTTTTATAGCCATCACTTGTACGGCGCAGCCCGCTTCAGTCTCTGTTTAGTAGTGAATTGTTGTTTTGACTCGATTAAAGTAATTCTTTGTCGATCAATGCTTTGTCATATAGTATTTTGCTTAAGTGACTTCATGTTTAGTGTTTCTTTTCAGTTGAAATTAACTTATTAAGTATTGTGTACTGTAGAAGGTAGAAGCTAAGTTGTATTCATAGACCACTTGATATCACTTTTTCAGCGATGCTGCGACCAGATAACATGCCACAGGCAAAAGTTCATGCCGATTGTTTTATTGCTAGTCTTTGAGCGTGTCTTGCTTCTCACACAGAACATTGTATTGTAATTGTTATGTACCATTTTCACCATGGGAGCATGTACTTTATTCTGATGTGAGTTATAGTAACATTAATATTTTGTACACTGTGTTAGCTGTGATTTGGTTGTACAAATCTGTTTACAGACAGCCTCAGTTCAAATAATAATAATAATAAATAATTCTTATAAAGCGCTATTCTTTAACCAGAGTTAAACCCACTGCGCTGTACAAACATCTTATCACAAAAACTACATTAACATACATTTCAGCAAACAAAACCTTAATTATTGTAGCTTAAATTACCGTTATCGCCTATCGTACAATACACACACAGACACACACACAATGACATGCGCACACCAGTCTCCGCTCGTCCACTCATACAATAATTAACAAAATATTAACTTCATGATCTCAGACACCACCACTAATTTGTATCTGTCTTATCACCCACCCAACCCGTGCCTCCTTTTCTTGCCTAGATCTCTCATACTCTCCCCCCCCCCTTCCCCCTCTTCCCTTCCCCTCTCCGTATCCATATGCATCCATCTACATTCAACTGCCACACACACAGAGATTTCTTCAGATTCTACAGGAAGGCCTGTGCAAACAAAAAGGTTTTTAGCTGCGATTTGAACTGAGACAGTGTTGGTACATTTCTTAGAGTGGCCGGCAGAGAATTCCAGAGAGATGGTGCCATAAAACTGAAAGAACGTTGTCCAAATGATTTGAGATTTTGCTTTGGAATTTTGAGCAGCTTTTCATTAGAAGATCGGAGAGAGCGAGACGGTTCATATTTGGGTTTTATTTGTGCTGGTGTAAGCATCTAAGTGGTTGTAAAAGAAACACCTGATATAACCCGAGCTCTTTATTACAAACTTATTGCCATTTGCACCCAAGTGAAAACTGTCAGTTAACTAACCAACTGCAGTTTTTAGACATCTATGGTGTAAACAGTTATGTAAACAGTTATGTAAACCGATGCTTGGAGTTTGTTTCCTTACCTCATCTTTTATCAGTGAGGACATTTTCCAAGAGCTTTTCTACTGTTACTTTCACCAGCAGTCAACTGCTGGTTTCCTAATATAATAATTATAATGTTGAAAATTTTCAAAATAGCTAAAAGCATTAAACATGGCATACAAAGGTATATGAGCCTGTGACAAAAGGTTGTGATCTAAAGTGGGACACACTGCCTCAAAATCAAACTCCCAGTAAGCTATTTTCAGTCTTACCATTAGAAAGTGGTATGTTTCAAGTAACTATTTCCATCATCAAAAAATGGTTTTGATCCAAGTGTGTGCTGTATGGCATCAAAACTGGGGTCAGGTCAGGTGTGGATGTTTGTAACAATGGACACAGGGAATGTCATAATAATACAGAGAAAAACCATTTGTATGCAATTTTAATGCTTCTGGTGCATTTAAGTAGCTGCTAGTAATAAAATCAGAGCAGGCAGGACAAACAAATTCTGCTTTAAATGTAAGTATTATGTAATCACTGTGTCCAAATTTTGCGCTCAAGAATCTAGTTCTACAAATAATCATTTTAAACACAGAACAACTTCAGTAAAGTTTTCAAACAAGGAACACTTTATTTCATAGTATACACTGTAATGATAAATGCAAAAAAAATGCAAGGCAGGAGGCATATTCACACATTCCAACTTGTTTAACTGGACGAACGTAACACTATGGCAGTGGAAACAGTCTATGAAAACCAAGATACTATTTCACCCAGACTGAACAAACAGTACACAACTGTAGTGAATCTAGGCACAGTAATAGTATGATATGACAGGTTAAAGGAGCGACTTTCTGAACATGCAGATCACATTAAAACTTTAGGACAATTTATAAGACCCCCCCCCCCCCCCCAAAAACAAAAACAAAAAAAACGACATCCTTTCAAACTAAACCTGTCAATCACTGTCAGTGAAAAACTGCTGCCTCACTTTGCACTCAGTGTCAGGGAAACTTTTTTTCTCTTTGCAATCAAGAAATCCCAATAAGATATGTCCAGTGGTGAGGGCCTGAAGAACATGCTTGCTTTTTGTGAGTGAAGAACTGGATCCATACATGATTTTCTGCTTGGCACACTTCCAGAACCTGCCACAGTTATCAGAAGTAACAGAATTTAATACAGACTTGAATACCAGGGACAGACAGACGTCATCTAATGTATGCTTACTAAAACTAAAAGAAAAACAACAACACATTTAAATGCGATCAGGTCACAAAGTATGGCATCTTTAAGTCAGATACCTGTATTAAATTTTTCAGTATGTAAAAAAGGAAAACAGAAAAATGATACATGTACTTTGGACTGTAACAATCCTAAAGTGCCCTTACATACCAAAGGTCTTTATTTATACAAGAGCAGTGAAAATGTTTATAATAAATTTAATTGTAAGACAATCTTCACACCCCACCCCCCCTTCCACCGGCCCCCAAAGTCGGCCTTCATGTACAGTTAATCAATAAAAATAAATTTACAGTGGCAAGTCAACTATTACATTTAATGCGGAAAGGAAACAAAATTAAGACTGCAAAACAAAGGAAAGGGGGACGGGGGGTAGCACTGTGCCCATGTTACTTTCACCTGCTACAAAGTTTACAGAGTACTTGTTTAATATGCACAAGCCTCCAGTCGGACGTAAAAGTTTGTAAACAACCACTTGAAGGGGTAAGCTGTGAGCCATTTCAACTTTTAAATCAACCGCTTAGCTAAATCAGCAATAATTACAGACATAGACGGACTGCAGACTAACGTAAGAAAAGACATCTGGACACACGTAACACAGACACAGTCACAAACTGTGTCCACAATCTGAAATTGCCCCCTTCCCGCCATAATACGATGAAGTAAAAAAAGCACGCTACCAGTGCCATTTATATCACTTACTAGTGGCTAAGAAAGCGTTTGTTTGGGAAAATATATGATGAAGACAGAAATTCGACAATTATGTGGGTCGTTCATAACATTTAGGATGTTCGTAACAAAACAAAATAACCGGACACAGTCAGAATACTCACCGCCACCCCTTCGACGAAACCATTGTCAGCGACAAGCGGCCATGTTATGTCAACAGGAAGGCCAGTGGTAGTTTTAGAAGCGGTCAGCAGTAATTAAATGTTTGCGATGTCGATAAAATTTGCAAAAGGTCGTTCGTAACAAATGGACAAAGTTTTAGATTTTTTACGTCTGGGTAAAAAAAATGAAACACGGAAATGCCCCCAGTAAAAACATCGACTGCTTTCGGTGCGCGATTGATATGCAAATAAGAGAAGCGAAGGTCCGCAGTGAATGCAATGGCGGACGGTAGCAGACAATCTTTAAACTTATGGGAAATTTGGACACAGTCCGTTATGAACGGCCAGTGTATTTTCAATTTCGTTTTTTTGGTTATGAAACGTCACGCATGGCTTGCAATTCAACTGGATACTAAATTTAGTTTTTCAGTAGTCAAATGGTGTACAAGTTGTGAAGAATAGTTCAGCTGGTTATTTGCTGTTTTGAGCTGAAGTCAAACAACCCACGTTGTCCCACTTTCCGGAAGCCGCTTTTCGTCGATTTTCGTCAAGTATTTTTGTTTTTAATCCTCCGCTTGGTGACCAAAGCTGCCAATTTTTACTTTAACTACTCATCAATGCATACTGAACAAAAGCAACCACAGTTTCGTGTAACTGTAGTAAGACGAAAATAAATAGGAGTATACAAACATTCCCGGGTTAAGCGGGAGCACCTTTTGTCACAGGCTCATATATGTACACACACTGAAACAGCAATAAAAACTATTTCAAAGTAGATATACATGTAATAAAACATACTGAATGTGAAAGGAGAAAAAATCCTTTTGCAGCTACATTACAATCTAAGTACATGCATACAAACCTACAAACTGACACAGTATACACAATCAAATTAAATTAAACTGATTATTGTTTATTGTAAATGAGCTAAGTTAAGCATGTTCAGAAACAAGCTTGGTTGCAGAAGGCGAGCAGTTCAGAAGATATTTTCTCAACAAAGTTGGACAGATGGACACAAGGACATGGTGATTCCAACACACACCCCTGCACTTTGCTATGGGGTATAAAATAGTTAAGCTGATCACCAGTTGTCTGAGGCTATCATGGAGAGCTATCAAAAAGTGGTCCATGAAGCACAACTGCAAAAAGCTTTGATAACAAATTAGACAACTGAGATAAAACAATAACAAAACAAAATCAGTTTCCTTACGTGTGATTTTGCGATTTTCACGGCTGATGTTGTTGAAGGGTACCAGTCTCCTAATGCCAGGTGACTCCTCCTTTCCAAGCCACTCACGAGGTAGCCTGGCTTTTTGATCTGTCTTGCTCATCTTTTGCAATAAGTCACGCATAGTCCGGGCTTCCTGTAAACACTCCTTGTGACCTGTTGAAAACAGAGTGAAAAAAACTTTTTTTCACAAAGGCAATGGATTGTGCTGGGGTCTTATTACATTCAGCCCCTACCTACAAGGTCAAGGGACTGTTGTTACTGAAAAAAGTAAGTATTACTATAAAATCAAAACCCAGTGCATGTTAAAATACATGCATACACAACAATGCAAAATCAATACATAGGTACTGACATATTTTTATGTGACTTCACCTTGTGGAAACCACATAACAGCTCAACCACTGAGAAAATACAGTGCAAACTGTCATTTGTTAGAATTTCAACCTGTGACCTTGACCTTAAAGACAGCAACCAAAACATTGTTTCCATGGTCTGCCATGATCGCTACCTCAGGGCTAAACACAAGTAACTAAATCACAAATGAAAGTGTTATTCATCATTCAAAACAAAAAAAATGCAAGGGCAACACGGTTTGCTACCTTGCGTGGGGAAAAAACCTTGTTGCATCCCTAGATGCTCAAGTGCTTTCTTTGCACTTGGTCTGGTTATTAGTAACAGTACATCAACACACCTAGTTTAGCTGCAAAGAAATGAGTGGTACAGAAAATACAGCCTTTACAGTACTGAGAAACCTTCAACAAAGTTTTGAACCTTTGTTGTGACATTGCTGACACAGCAATCCAATCTTTTCATAAGACAATTCTGACTTATAATGCTATACCATAAATTTAAAGTCCAAGGTTTTTAAGTATGCAAAATGACCATCGAAATGATTGACAAATGAGTCACTAGTTTCAGATTTAATGAAATAAAAAAAAAATTAATTGGGTTTTTAATCGATTTTATTTTCTGTAGGCTGGCCGCGACTACAGTCTCAAGTTCTCCATTAGTCACGTGAATTTCCCGGAAGTGACATCAGTCTGGGGAGTCAGTGCGGTTGCCATCTTAGATTCTTCAGTAAACTGTATGCGTGTGGTCGACAAAAACGTTAACTACACCGGCCTACTGTGTTGCCGCAAACTGTAAAAATTCGCAGACAACACCAGGTATAACAATGCACGAGCTCCCACGCAATCAACCTACAGTGAGGCGAAAGTGGATTAAATTTATACAATTCAAATGAGCTTTCTTGCTGCGCCTCTTCACGCCCATTTGTGTAGCAAGCACTTCAGTGAGTGTGATTCCACAAACCCCATGGAATACCGCATGGGGTTTGCTTCAAAGCTAACATGATGTTCTGGTACTTTTTCTAAATCCTGCCTGGCAGGCTCAAACTTATATGGCTGTATCCTTGTGGGTCTCTCAGGCAAAGTATCAGTTTCATCTTCAGAGCTCGAGTTGGCCATTTTGCAGCAACTCCCCAGAGTGACATAGTAGGCATATGGTCACATGATTTGGGCATCATGGCAACGCTTTTGGTATGACAGAAATTGCCTTTTTTCATGCATTTATAACCCTCAGATCAGAGTTTCACCTACATCATCATTCTCAGCGAGCTTTAATGGAAATCGTGTCAAAAATCACCCCTAACCTTGGACTTGTCTTTTAAGCATGGCTGTGAAAGAATCAGCAGCTCAGAAAATATAGTAAAAATGGTCATATTTTGATATATGAGCCCTTACTGTGACCTTCACCTTGAAGACAGCAATCTGTTTGCATTACAAAAATATACATCATACGTCACCATACCAGATTTGGTTACAAAAGCTTCAATAGTTTAGAAGATATTGTCTTCAGAACATCAAATGACATTTTTAGCCTTGTGTACCTGGCCTTGTATACAGATTTTTTATTTTTTTTATTTTACAAGACACTCTGGCTTGGTGTACCATCAAACTAAGTCTAGTTGTATTAGGAGGAGTGGTTCATTCAAAAGATATAATAGTGACTTGATGATAGCAACCTTGACTCTTGATTTATGCCTCACTGTCTAGTAATCTAATACAATGAATAGCAAACAACATCTGGGGCAAACAGATACACACTCCAGAAGAAGTGGGACAGGCAGCCTTTGTGACTGTGAGGGCATGAACCCTGGCTATATAGGAGCTTGGCCTTTAAGACAGCTTTTGTTTGCCATTATTAATTATACCCCATATCAGCAGTTCATAAGCTATGGAATGGACAGTTATTCAATGACAATTTCAAAGCATTAGGTTCATACTCCTATTCATTTTATAGAATACAGTAAATGAGTCATACAAAGCCTGAACTCACCTGAACATGAATGCACAATTAATAAAGAATAATGAGGTTCTGATTCATCCAAAATTAAAGTATTTAGGTATTAGATGCCACCTGCATCCTATTCCTAAGCAGCTTCCAAGATTCTCACAAGATTCTCAAATGCACAATCCCCCCCCCCCCCCCCCCCCCCCCCCATACATACACACACAGACACGCATACAAAGGGTGAAAAAAGCTGTCAGCATTTGGATCAAAGAACGCAGGAAAAAAATAGTTATTAATGTTCACACTTTTATAAGCCTTGCCTTCTGAAGGTAATAATAGTTATAGTCAGTCAGTACATAAAAACAGTTTCTCCAAAAAGTAGCTAAACTTAGACTGGGTAAACTAGATTATTTATTTATTAGCTCCTGTGTGTGTGTGTGTGTGTGTGTGTGTGTGTGTGTGTGTGTGTGTGTGTGTGTGTGTGAGAGAGAGAGAGGGAGGGAGAGGGAGATAGAGAGAGTGTGTGTGTGTGTGTGTGTGTGTGTGTGTGTGTGTGTGTGTGTGTGTGTGTGTGTGTGTGTGTGTGTGTGCACATCAGAAAGCATACCTGGTTTGGCACTTGTCCCAAAGCCCAGCACACTGAGAAGAACAAACAGGTAGAAAGTGGACATTGGACTGTGTACAGAATCATGCCAGTGACGCACCTCGTCCAGTACCTTCGCGACACTATATACCTGTAAAAGCACAACAGCATAGTGGGAAAGGAAGGAAGGAACTTGTTTTTTTTACGCCCAGTCAACCAGGATGATTACATCAGGGCAAAACACGTTTTAACAGAACACATTAAACACTAAAATATATACATGCTGAAACTATTACATCATCAATTTAAAAGAGGTAAAAGTGAGTGAAACACAAAAACAGAACCAAAATGTAATCACAAAATGATGACTTTCCAAACTCTCGCTCAGTTAACAAAATATTCTCGCAACACCACTAAATAGTCTACAAAAAGCATACACTTACAACTGACAAGTTTTTGATGAAACTGAGTACACATCCTGAATCAACAGTTGCACGTAAGATTTACAAGATATTGCCTTGTCGTAATGAAATTGTTCATGCTGTACTCGGCTAAGTATAAAAAAACGGGTTTCAAATCTTCGGCACAGGAAGATGCCACTTTTCACAGTACTTTCATTTCGCACACCCAAATCAGCGGAAAACTTGAAAATAATCTCAAAAAACTCCTGAAAAAGAACACAGTGCATGTTCTACATCAGACCACTGTACCGAAGTCGCACCACTGAAGGAGACTACAACACACTGTTTGGTGTTTCCGAACGAAGACACGCCATGCAGCCGGAAAAATGAATGCACTCGGGAAAGGTCACATGACGTTCTGGATGTTGTCAATAAAAGAGAGACTGCTTTCTCGTTTGTTTTGTACAAAATACTAGATATCTTGTAGGGACGTCGGATATTTCAACAATATCAAACGATCGGGGAAATATTCTTCAGATTTCGTGCTAAACTTGGCTGAAAAAAACACGAGTATCGCTGTGTAGTGCAAATGCATGGATCAGAACACACACGACGTTTCCGGTGATTCCAAAGCAATGCTGTCGTTTTTCGGTTGTTCAAAGTTTTCAGTTTGAGTTTGCAACACATCTGACGTACATACAGGGCAAACATTCGCGATCAAATGATCAAAAATACAACGATCGTGAGTGTTGATGCTATATTATCCGTATAAAACGATGTTTTCTGCGTTCAAATCAGTGATTGTTTCTCCATGTGCTTGCGATTTGTTTGTAAGTAAAGTGACAAAAAACACTCCATACATGGATGTCCGTTTTTGGCGGTCATTTTTCGGCGCTTTTTCAGTGTGTGATGACTGTATCTTGAAATTAACCAAAGCCTGGTTGCTGAAATTATCTGTACTATATATTCATTCATTCATGCAAGTACACAACACAACATCTTAAATAAAAACAGTTTTCAACAATGTTTTATTTTCAACTGAAGTGCATAACCCCTTGCATGCGCACCTTTTGGCACTAAGTCATATATATATGTGCACGTCTACGATACTGACAAAACCTGGTGAAATCGATGGGTAGGTCCCTTCAAGTGCAAACAGTAAACTATCTGGCCATCTTATCACTAGAAAGCAGTACGGATGCACGAAACAACTGATTTATGCACACCATCAAATATTAGTTTTGCAAAAACTCAGTTTTTATTATTATTTTTAAAATATTTTTTAAAACTTGAAAATGTAAGTGAAAAATGGAGCCGAACATGGGACATTTTTTAAGTCATGTTCATCATCACAAAAAATAAACATTTTCAAAATGCCTAACAATAAAAATAGGCATCTAAAATGGTACTTGAAAGATCGATTTTCAGTGCCAAAGCATTATATGGGGAGAGAAAGATGTTTTTGTTATTGTTATACTCGAACGAATAAGCGATGATGTTTGTTGAGCACTGTTTCCACCAACACCGGTCACTAACACTGAAGTGTGTACTACTACTAACTGCTGACACAAATTCGGCAACCATGATTTCAAACTCTTTTATTCCACCTATTAAACTCAAGCATTGCTTGCAGAAATGTGTTTCACGCAAGTAACCTTTCTCGTCAAATTTTGTGAGCACGGTCAGTTTCGTTTCCTACAGTAATGAACATCAGGTCAACTCTAACAACCAGACAAATGCGCTGACAGAGCCTAACACAAGTGTGTTGGGCTCTGTCAGCGCCTTTGCACTCACTTGTGTAGTGATGCATCAAGTTTGAGTCAAAACAACATGTGACATGCCTAGAATTACCCATGATTCTTTGATATTTTCTTCGTTTCCGCTTCCACCACAACAGAAACGTACATCAGGTGGTGGCACTGTGCCTGATTCTGGCCAGTGCCACACGTTATTCAGCCATGATGAAGTGATGCTTAATGTCCTCAGATGTCACTTGACATATTAGGGACAAGCTGTAACCAATGCCGAAGAATGGTTCAATATAGCTTTATGTCCACTGAAACCGGCAGAAGGCTCATTAGGACGGACAGCCCAGGACGGCCACCTTGACTCTCACACAGCTCCTGAACTATGTTTTTCAGCCACCTGGCTGCTTCCCTTAAGGACTAATACAAAGTTGACATTTAGACAAAACTTATGTTGTTTCTATTGCTTCCCTTAAGCCTGTTCTTAACTGGGCGAATGTTTGTTCACCCGAACATACTTTGGACACTTCGACGAACTATGATTTGTTTCTTAATTTAACTTTTATTTCGCCGAATATGGTTCGGACAGTCCAAACTTTACTTCATTCTCAACTAGCTTGTAATGAGATGCAAGCTTCGGCCCGAACTTGTGGCAGACGCACAGCAGACAGCATGATCAAAAATGTAGGCTAAAGTCAAGTCAGTATACTTTAATCATCCCTCACAGGGTAATTCAACTAACTAATATCTCATTCTGGGTCTCCAAGACAAGGCTGCACCTCCCACAAGTCAACAAATAAACAAATTCCCTCCAAAGCGAGTGAAGAACCTAGCGACACCGTCATCCATTTCTATTTCAGTTTTTTCTTCATCCACAGGAGAGCTCTGCTCTCAGCCAATCAGAGGCAATGATCGTCCAATAGGGCGAATGTTCCCAGAGCAAGTTGAGCGAAGGTTTTTGGACCCCGAATATAGCTTCGACAAATACTTCCAACTAGGTTCACGAGAAAAAAAAAATTGGCCCAATTAAGAACCAACTATCTTCACCAAATACTTCCAACTAGGTTCGCAAAGAAACATTCACCCAATTAAGAACAGGCTTTAGGGACCAATACAAACTCATAGTTCAGGAGCTGTGTGAGAGTCGAGGTGGACGTCCTGGGCTGTCCGTCCTAACGAGCCTTCTGGTTTCCGTGGACGTGAAGATTTATTGAACCGTGCTTCGGCATTGGTCACAACTTGTCCCTAATATGTTAACTGACATCTGAGGACACTAAGCAACACTTCATCCAATACAAAGTTGACATTTAGACAAAGCAGGTGTTGTTTCTATTGCTTCCCTTAGGGACCAATATAAAGTTGACATTTAGACAAAGCTGGTGTTGTTTCTATTGCTTCCCTAAGGGACCAATACAGAGTTGACATTTAGACAAAGCTGGTGTTGTTTCTACTGCTTCCCTTAGGAACCAATACAAACTTAACATTTAGAAAAAGCTGGTGTTGTTTCTATTGCTTCCCTTAGGGACCAATACAAAGTTGACATTTAGACAAAGCTGGTGGTGCTTCCATGTCACTTTCTGGTATGAATGTCTAGTTTCCTGGTTTGCCTTTTTTAATTTTTCAGTATCAACCTTTGAAATTGTTCCTTAGATGATATTTAAATCGTCAATACATTTGTAACCGAGTGTATTATATACATGTTCCAGGCCATGACCCTTTAATCTTTTCTTTCCTGTCCTTTTCCGTTTTGATTGGGTGGGAGTTTTATGGCCCCAATTATCTAAGGTGTTAAAACTTGTGTGCTGGGCCGGCAGGGTCCCTTTTCCCATAGTGTCCCTGCAGAGGTAGGTTGTTTGTTTGCTGCTGTGGCTGGTGTTCATCTCAGGGGAGAGCCTGTAAGTAGTTATTTTTCTATGGCTTGTTATTCTATTGCTTCTTATTGATGTAAATAATGTATTGTAATGGAGTGGAGTGGTCAAAGGACAAGACACAGGCAGCGGAGTCAATAAAGTGGAGACCACAGCAGGCGTATGGCAGCAATCAGTTTTTACTTGTTCAGCCGCAGACAGTTTTCAGCACACACAAAATCCTCACGCTCACGCATAGATAAGAGAACGGCGCGGGCCACAGGGAACACACGCTATCGCTACAGTAAAATCGCCCCTCTGGACCACAAAATGGCTGACAATTGTGTTTCCCTGGCCCGCACAAATACACTTTCCTCTACAATAACTAAACCAATTAAAACATGAAAAACATCAAATGAAAGCTACAGTTACCATCTTTTAAACCGTATAAACAAAATGTACACACATGACTTATTTTATTTACAACAAGAGTGGGAAGCGTGGCTTGCGCCTGTCTATATACAGATTCGTACAACTAAATCACAACTAACACAATGTACAAAATATAAATGTCACTAAAACTTACATCGGAATAAAGAGCACGCTCCCACGGTTAAAATGGTACATAACAATTACAATACAACGCTCTGTAAGAGAAGCAAGACAAACTCAAAGACTAGCATTAAAACAATCGGTGCGAACTTTCGCCTGGGGCGCGTAACCTTAGTCGCAGCAGCGCTGATAGTAAGATTAAGTAGTCTATGAATACAACTTAGCTTCTACAGTACACAATACTTAATAAGTTAATTTCAACCCAAAATAAACACTAAACATGAAGTCAGCTAAGCAAAATACTATACGACAACGCATTGATCGACACAGAATTACTTTAATCGAATCAAAACAACATTTCACTACCATTTACTAGTACTAAACAAAGCGCGCCATGCAGACGACGGCTATAAAAGAATGGACCTAGAGAGGCATCGGCTACTAATTAAGCTCGATCCGGTGTCTGAATAAACGTTAAATAAACATTCTAAGATGCCAAATTATATTATACATAGCTTAGTGCATAACTAAAAGGACTAGATAGACACAGAGTAGGTAAACAAACAAGCGGTCAAAATGTTAAGGGAGAAAAACAGATTTGAAAAAGGCGCGCACTGGCGGCTATCGCCGGTCGGCTGTGTGAAGGCCATGTGGCGTTACGCCACACGCCGCGCTTCAAAACAAAAGCGTCGTCTGCTCCGGTTCCCGGGTTACTAAAGTACAGTAATGAAATTGCATTGATCCGTTAAGCGGGGCGGGATTATTGTAAAACGTACAAAGAGCACTTGCTCACATCCCCCCCTACTCTACCACTACCAGCGTCCTCGCTGAGTAAAAACACCAATCTGTCAGGCGACGTATTTAACGTAACAACCTAGAATGGGCTAAGATCTCCGGCTGAACCGGGAAACAAAATCAATCCTTTGACTAACATGTATTTAATATGAGAGTCCGCAATTTCAAATAAGACCAAATCAGAGGCGGCATTATGCCTTAGATCAACAGAGGGTTGTTATTTAAACAATGATCCTCTAATATCTACAACCTACTGAAAAAGGCCTGAGTATATACTGAAGCAACCGGTCACTGAGTTATCACATTTCACAATCCATTTAGGTCACCAAAAAAATCCGCACTATTTGCCAGTAAAACAGGCAGTTAGACTAGAAGATTTGCATTTAAGCAAAATTCTCCTAAGTACCGTTGTTTCCGACACATTGCACCTACAAAATAGCCAAGATAAAAACATACCATGAACCTAGTAATACAGATGGCATCTGACATAAAAATCATGAACACTGTATAAAATGCAATCATCACACACATGTCATGTCAACAAAACAGCTAATTTCAAAACACTTACGGTACTGCGCCAGGTAACTTTGCGGTCGGGTTACTGTTGAATAATGTTCTTCTCTGCCAGACGTCGTGAGCGTCTAGGCAGAGGCACAGGTGGTCGCTGGATGACATGTGTCACTACTGGCACAGCAACAGCAGCACGAGCTGGATTCTTCGGTGTTAACACGCATAGTTCATCGTCACTGTCTGACTCAGTCACTGACGTCTGGCCGCGGAGATGGAGACTGCTGGCCGGCGGCGTCGATGGTGTTGGTGGCTAGCCGGGGTCGTCGATGGTGCTGGTGGCTAGCCGGGGTCGTCAGTTGTGGTACCGCGACATCGGTGGTGTTGGTGGCTAGCCGGGGTCGTCGGTGGTGATGTAGGCTAGCCGGGGTCGTCGATGGTGCTGGTGGCTAGCCGGGGTCGTCAGTTGTACCGCGATATCGGTGGTGTTGGTGGCTAGCCGGGGTCGTCGGTGGTGCTGGTGGCGGCTAGCCGGGTCGTCAGTTGTGGTACCCGGCGTCGGTGGTTGGCCATCATCATCAGGGTTGTCTGCTGCGGTCTGGGCCGTGGTCACTCAACCTGCTGTGGTCTCGGGTCGCTCCGCTCATCCTGCTCTCGCAGCGCCAAAGTTGTAATGGAGCGGAGTGGTCAAAGGACAAGACACAGGCAGCGGAGTCAATAAAGTGGAGACCACAGCAGGCGGAGGCGGCAATCAGTTTTTACTTGTTCAGCCGCAGACAGTTTTCAGCACACACAAAATCCTCACGCTCACGCATAGATAAGAGAACGGCGCGGGCCACAGGGAACACATGCTATCGCTACAGTAAAATCGCCCCTCTGGACCACAAAATGGCTGACAATTGTGTTTCCCTGGCCCGCACAAATACACTTTCCTCTACAATAACTAAACCAATTAAAACATGAAAAACATCAAATGAAAGCTACAGTTACCATCTTTTAAACCGTATAAACAAAATGTACACACATGACTTATTTTATTTACAACAAGAGTGGGAAGCGTGGCTTGCGCCTGTCTATATACAGATTCGTACAACTAAATCACAACTAACACAATGTACAAAATATAAATGTCACTAAAACTTACATCGGAATAAAGAGCACGCTCCCACGGTTAAAATGGTACATAACAATTACAATACAACGCTCTGTAAGAGAAGCAAGACAAACTCAAAGACTAGCATTAAAACAATCGGTGCGAACTTTCGCCTGGGGCGCGTAACCTTAGTCGCAGCAGCGCTGATAGTAAGATTAAGTAGTCTACGAATACAACTTAGCTTCTACAGTACACAATACTTAATAAGTTAATTTCAACCCAAAATAAACACTAAACATGAAGTCAGCTAAGCAAAATACTATACGACAACGCATTGATCGACACAGAATTACTTTAATCGAATCAAAACAACATTTCACTACCATTTACTAGTACTAAACAAAGCGCGCCATGCAGACGACGGCTATAAAAGAATGGACCTAGAGAGGCATCGGCTACTAATTAAGCTCGATCCGGTGTCTGAATAAACGTTAAATAAACATTCTAAGATGCCAAATTATATTATACATAGCTTAGTGCATAACTAAAAGGACTAGATAGACACAGAGTAGGTAAACAAACAAGCGGTCAAAATGTTAAGGGAGAAAAACAGATTTGAAAAAGGCGCGCACTGGCGGCTATCGCCGGTCGGCTGTGTGAAGGCCATGTGGCGTTACGCCACACGCCGCGCTTCAAAACAAAAGCGTCGTCTGCTCCGGTTCCCGGGTTACTAAAGTACAGTAATGAAATTGCATTGATCCGTTAAGCGGGGCGGGATTATTGTAAAACGTACAAAGAGCACTTGCTCACAGTATGTTTATAATGTTACCATGTTCACGCCTTGATTTTGGTTCTTGAACACGTGGGTAATTTCAGTGTCAGAGTACATTGTTTGTATGTTCAGATTTTAAGCTTTTGTGCCACAGGATGACTGGTGTTTCCAAAATGTATATGTAGCTAGTATGTTATGTTGCCATTGTTGGATGTTCAGTTTGAGTGATGCTTTGCTGATGCAAAGTTATCCCTCTTAAAGTATGGGTCCTTTGTCAGTGTGGCCATACAGACCTCTGTGCAGCATAACTTATTTGTTTAGTTTCCTACCGATCTATTTTTCTACATGAAATCAGTGGTATATTATGGCTAACACTTTGAAGATGTTGACTTCATGGTATTGTCGAATGTTCATTTTACTAGTTGAATATGGTTTAGTGCATAGGGGTGATTGTATAAACTGTGAGATGTTATTTCTGTCTTGATCCGGCTTTTGTATGGCCGAGTCTTGGGCGTGCAGACTTTCACTCTGTTTAGCTTGTAAACCCTTTCTGGGTCTTTGTGCATGTACCCGAACTGGCCGGTGATGCGCGTCAGTGGTTGCAATTTGGTCTTTGTCTCTGTTCACTAACTGAGCAGACAGGCGCAGCCAGATCAACAGCTTAGATTCTTGATGTGCTACCCGTGTCAGTAAGACGCTTAATGTTGTTCACAGATATGCTCTGCTAGTCAGTCAGTGACATGCTGTAATGCGTTGAGTAACGAGGCTGGAGCCGGTCAGTTTATGCCTGACTTCCTCCTGCTTACGGCATGGTCCCAAGTGCCATCTGTGTCACTGTCTGTCTCGTTGTGTGCTTAAGTAGAACAGTTCTGTAACAGTTAACTCACTCTTCCTGTTTAGTTAAGAATTAGCTCGGTAATCCGTATTTTTCACTGTTACTTATTGTACACTATTATATACTGCAAGTTCATCAGTTAATTGACTGGCTGTCTCTTGTATACTCACTGTGACTCTGTGAGATATGGGTTTTAAGTGCAAAATCATGCACACAATTTATGTGCTTTATTATTAATCATTTTGTCATGTATTATAGTAACCTACATGTAAACTACATGGTTACTGTATTATTTAGATAATTGCTGTTGTTTAGACTTTACATTTATGTTCTAAATGTTTTGTTTGCTTGTGTCTTTTCCAACACAGACACTGTTTCCTGGTTGGTTGGTGTGCAAATAAAAAGTTATGTCATAGCAACCTCTGACTTATGACTCTTCATCCATGCTTCCAACCTGCTTTCCTCAACTCCCCTACACATTTGATATAAAAGTTTTACTAAAAAAAAACAAAAAAAAACAATTGGTTTGCAAGCATTGTTGAAAATGTGCATGGTTTCCATGTTACTTATGTCATTTTTAATAACCTTTAATATTAAATGCCAAACAAAGATAACAATGGCTCGTTAGATTAGTCCAAAACAATGCTTTAAGCATGATAAGAAGTGACAAATATAAATTTGTTTAATGTGTTTTATTTTGATGACTAAATTCTAATGGACTTTTTTATTGTCTGATGTAAGTTACGGTTTCCATTTTGCCTCATTACTGTTTTTTGGTGGTTTTCATTGAGAATTTTACTTTTTTCTTTACAAGTTATCTTTGGATGTTGCACTTTAAAGTCCATATAATAAATTAATAAAAAGCATAATTTCAAAGGAGATAAAGATACAAAGTGGAAACCATGAAACTTACATAACTTTTATGTTATGAAAAAAATTAAGCGAAATATTTGAACCAAACTAAAAGAAAATTAAAGAAGAATGATTTAACTCAAGAAAAATATGGGTTTCTGACAATTTGGTGACAGATTATTTTTGGATGTCTATGTCCCACTTTTGTTTGCTAGTATTGTAGACGTGTACATATATATCAGGGTTTGCTTTAACTGGTAATTTCCATTATTTTACCAGTTAAGATCAGCAACTGCCAGGGAAAAATCAGCAATCAGTCAGGCATACCCATTATTATTTTGTTTTACCAGTTTTCATCCCCCCCCCCACCCCACCCCCCAGGAACAACGTAGCATAGCAAGAGGGTGCATGAAGCTTGTGTGCCTTCACACGTGTGTATGTGTGTGTGCATGCATGCATGTGTGTGTGTGTGTGTGTGTGTGTATGTGTGTGTGTGTGTATGTGTGTGTGTGTGTGTGTGTGTGTGTGTGTGTGCGTGCGTGTGTGCGTGTGCATGCATATCAGTGTATGTGTGTGTGTATGCATGTATGTGTGCCTGCACATGTATGTGTGTGCCTGCATATGAGAGAGTGTGTGTGTGCCTGTATCTGAGTATGTGTCTGCATATCAGTGTGTGTGTGTGTGCGTGTGTGTGTGTGTGCGTGTGCATGTGTGTGTGCCTGCATGTGAGAGAGAGAGAGAGAGAGAGAGAGAGAGAGAGAGAGAGAGAGAGAGAGAGTGTGCACGTGTGTGTACGCGCGTGCCAGCATGTAAGAGAGTGTGTGTGTGTGTGTGTGTGTGTGTGAGAGAGTGTGTGCCTGCGAGTGTGTGCACATGTGTGTGTGTGTGTGTGTGTGTGTGTGTGTGCATGCGCACACACGTGCACGTGCCTGCATGTAGGAGAAAGAGAGAGACAGTGTGTGTGTGTTCTACACAGGGAAGGGAGCTGGGTGTTTGCTACTAGTAGTATGGACAGCCATATAAACCTGTATAAATACAGTTGTTCTCAATGAGCAAAAATGTTTCAATTTCTTTTGTGGAGCCTATAACACACACTTTTATTTGTTGACCAATACTGCATTTCACTGTGCAAATTTATGCATACACAAGCCAGCATGCTTAAAAATAGAAGGTAAAAAAAAAAAACCCACCTAAAACACAGCAGATCAGGTGATCCACATTCAAAAGACTTGTTAATTCTTACATCATGCAGACAAAATTTGTTTAAGTTATAATCAAAACATTTTCCTGGTTGCAAACAAAGTTGGTTGTTGTTTTTATCAAAAGAGCACTTCAAGAGTGTGTCTAGTGTCATCAGGGTGTTTAGTGTTGTACAACACAACTAAGTACTGCATTAAAAAAATTCCCTTTATACTTTTGGGGGGCTTGTTTGCTGATTATGCAGTGTGCAAAATTGTATCATGTGCAGTCATGCTGAAATCATGATAATGACAAGGTACTGGCTTCAGTGATCAACAAAATACTGAACATGGAATTTCTGGAACTTTCGCAATGCACTCACTGAGCATGCATTGGTTTCAATGTATACTAAAGGAAAAATTCCATGCAGAAGAAGAAACAAAATTTACCTTCCTGAAGTTTGGATTCCTGATTGCCAAGATCCAGTCCCGATAGTCCAGCTCCAGTTTGCTCTTGACCAAATCACGATTCACTCTTTCATACTCAAAGATGCTCTCCAAGATGCTGACAATGTTTTCAATCTCTGCTGAGGACATCTGTTGGCTTTCTACACTGACAACAGTGTCAGTGCGGTCAATCTGTAGTTTTTTAGTTGTGATACTTAGCCTCAGCAACGCAACTTGATCTTCTTCACCTACTGCCTGAAGTTCAGTGACACATCCCCTGAACAAGGAGTTGAACGACCGTACTCTCAACTGAAGATCGCTGAGGTTCTCCATAAGGATGTAGTTGTAGCATTCCATGATCAAGTCCTCCACCTCAGAGATGCTGTTTTTGACAAATCTGTAGCATGTTCCAAAATGCTGCCATGACTGCAACACTGCCTGAATGCCCCCAGGAAAGGAATCCCTGATGAACCTGCAGGTCTGAAGTCTCACATCAATCTCATTGAAGTACTGGTAGGCCTCCTTGTTGGCTGGAGGTGAGTGGTGTCTACAAAGTGCAAAATTCTGACAAGCTTGCTCTGCATCAAAGATTACTTCATCCATCTTCCTCTGTAGGGCACCACTGTCACCACCACACATTGCTACTTCAGCCCTGCTGGTTTTCCTGCTAATCCGGCGTTGAAAAAAATAGCCATACATGTGGTAAATATGCATGAGATCGAGATCATAGCATTCATCTGGAATCGGAGACTTCCTGCTATCCCTTTCAGTGCCAAGTTTGATGGCTTCCTTGAAGTTCTTTTCTGCCTCTTCTTCTTCCTCTGGGCGGCAAAGTGTGAAGAAACGACCAAGATGAGCCTTGAAGTTGGGGTTATCTGGGAATGTTTCGCACAGCTTCATCAGTACCTCATGGCGGCCATGGAATGGTGGATGTGAATCCAAATCTTGCATCAGTTGTGAAAACTGTGGATGTGCCTTTCTGGTTTGTGTTTCAATATCAATGACATCTGTGTAGTCACGGAAGATGAAGGTCTTTGTCAGAATGTACATTACAGTCTGACCTGTCAGAGAAGATTTGGTATCATCTTTTACAATCTGACTCAGGAAGTCAATGCAGAAGTCTTTTAAGTTGCACTTTGCCTCTCTACTGAGTTTCTCCTTGCCACTGTAATGCCTTTCTGAGCTGCTGCTGAGAATTTGTTCTAATATCTCAGTAGCAATCACAAAATGCATGATTCGTACATGGTGACTCTTGCCTTCATTGACATCTGGTACCACCAGCATTTTCACTTGGTATGGCAGCTCCTCTATAGTCAATGTATCAGACTGTCCCATGAGGCTGCCTATGAACTTGCAAGGCAAAGATGATTGGCCGTAGTGATAAACCAGGGCAAGGTAGCCAAGACACTTCTGCCAAGGCCACAGTCCAATGCCCTTGTTTTGTTCAATCTGAAGGTATCCCCTTACATAGGCTTTCACTCCCTGAAACTCACTGTCATACACTGTCAAGCCATATTCAAACATCTGATGCTTTTGCTGTTCTTTCTGTACTTGCATGTCCAGCTTCTTCAATCCATTAAGTTTCTTCTTGATTCCATCACAGCGGGTTGTAAACTGCAAAACAAGATTCCGAGATTCTTGTTTTGTGACGAAACCGTCAAGGTAGAATTTGCTTTCACTTTCATTGCACTGACGAGATTCATCAATGGCATAAGGAAATCTCTTCACGTACAGAGCAACAATGGTGTTACGTCGAACTTGCGTCAGCAACTGCTTGAGCTTCTGTTCATCTTCACCATCAAGGAGTACCACCAAAGGCATGCGAGTACGATCACATAGGAAATACAGCCTATCCGCAAGTTCTTCAGTGGATGACCCTGAGCGTTGTTTGATGTGTACACATGGGGCAATCTCATGCAGGTCAAAGAGAATGCGTTGGGACATTGTTGACCCTCCTGATCCAGGGGCATGGTACAGACGGACTGTACCACTTCTACCCCCCTCAATATAAGCTGTCTGGATGTGTTTCATGATAGGTTTTGAAATGCTGCGCTCTACATCAAAGCAGTTTGAACCCGTATCATATCTGATGAACCAGTTGATCGATCCACCACGAAAAAAGCGGTCAGCTTCCGCGTTGAGAATTTCTGCTGTCAAATCTGTTTGGGTGTATGGGTTGTCAATGTACAGCACTTCACAATCTTGTTGCAGCCAAGCAGCTTCTTCTGGGGTTACTACTACAGTGGTACCATCTAATGCTGGAAGTCTATGCTCAAAAGTGCCAGGTGACACACGGCTAAATGAAACACTGAGCTCTGTACAGAAATCCTCAAGACTATGATGGAAAATCTTCACACTATCTTCAAAATCTGCCTGAATGTTTTTGACTTCTCTGGCATCAGAATCTTGGGTTTCTTGGTCTGTGAACCACAGAACAACTGTTGACTGGATGTACTCCTGCAGCTTGCTGAGGAACTTCTGCATGCATGCAATTTCCACTTCCTGTGCTGGCCACAGCACAATGAGGGTGAGATTGCTGTAGTCTTCATTAAAACGCTGAAGTTCAATGCAGAGTTTTTCCATTTTATCCCGCACACGTTTGGTCCATTTGGGTAAAGTCATCTCTGACAGATTGCTGTCAGGAACATCTGACCTGCCTCGAAGGCTCCACCACTGTGTGCCCCTTTCTGTTATGCCTGTGTGAGGATCCATCCAAGTAAACAAAACCAGACTGCGCTTCCTTTTGAGGCTACCCTCAAGATAGGCCAGGAGGCCAGTCTCTCTTCCTTTCACATCAAAGTCATACACTGCAATAAATGGTGCATGTGAGAGTGCCTCAAGGTTTATGCAAGTGTTCAGAAGAGAACCACAAAGCAACACGAAGTGTCCCCTTTTGAAATGTGTCAGGGCCTCCATCAACTCTGATGTCTCAACTGTCCCATGCTGTAGCATTGGAGCTGAATCACTGGTTTTGCTCAGTTCCTTTGGTCCAGCAGTTTCAGGAGTTTCAGGGGCAGGAGGGTGAGCAGATACCAATGTTGCAAATCTGTTCTGAGGCACAGTGGAGTTTCCTGCTCGTTGTTGGGCTGGTGTTTTTTGAAACCAGGAAAATATCTTACCTATCTGGGCCACATCTGAACTTTCAACTGTGGTGTTTCTGGCTCCATTCCTCACCCACAGTTGATTTTTCTTGAGTTTAGGTGATTTATCATCACTTTGAACAATGCTTGGGAACCCAGACTCAGTGCTTTTTTCTACTGTGATTATCCCAACACGCTTACCACAATACAAGGTTTCTCTGTAGTTGAACTTTGGCACAGACTGAAATAGCTGTCGTAAAAACAAAGCATAGTAAAATGCCACACTTGTGGCAGATTTTAGACCAACTACTTGATGTGGAAGAGATGATCGAGTCTGAACACCAAGAATGATGTAGGATCGATTCCGATTTGGTGTATTCCACAGGCTCACCACATCTGTGGTGAAGTCAATAGCCTGGTCCTGTCTGTATCCAGAGGGTCTAAATATCAAGGTCGTACCAGGAGGTTTCTTGAGATGGTTTGTAATAAAGGGGTCTCCTTGGGCTGGCATTGCTTGCTCTTGATTTGATGTAGCTTGCTCTTTCTGTTTTCTCCTTTTCATTTGATTCTTCTTCTTTGAAAGTACTTCTTCCCATTCAACACTCTGGCTTCCACATGCTGGATCCTCACCAAACATTGCTTTTGCATCATTTGATCTTGTTTCTTGGTCGAATGGCAGAGAGGCATCATCAAAAGGCTCATAGATTACATTTGATACCATTATATTATTTCCACGATTTGTCATCTGGAAGTAACAGGCTTTGTTTATAAGAAACTGCTTGACAGACATGCCCACATAATCTTGAAATGATACAATGTGGGTTTCTTGGACAGCACGCAGTTTCTCACACAGTTTCTCCCCAAGTGTACGCAAAGCCTCTTCTCCATTTGGACTCTGATCCAAAATTTCCTTCAAAAGGACCACGATTAAAGTCTCTATGTCAATGGCCTCCGTATCTTGATGACCTGAAAGTAAAAACTGACTGTATTCAGTTCTAGTTTCACATACACACATCAGGTAGGGGAACCGTAGTAAGTAAGCAGCTGTTTTTTAACACCCAGTCACCCTTGCAGTTTGTCATATTAGGCGGAATGGGCAATGGAGAAAGAACTGGGAGTACAGGGTAATGGCCAGGGGTCGTTACAAATTCGGATCAAGCAGTTCCTCGTGGACTGGCAAAATTATCTAGGAGGACTGTGTGTATGGACCAGGAATCTTTTAGGCATACAGTATTGCACTTACTCCCCCCCCCCCCCTTACCTATTAAAGACTGTTGCCACCTTACATGGTATTTCCAGCCATTAAAAATCAAAGATTGAACAGTTTAAGTTGAGGTGTAATAAGAGAAAAACAGGTAAATAGTTGGTTGTTGAGACATTTATTTAGGTCTAGAAGACCTTAAGAATGGAAGAAGAAGGAAACAAATTCAAGAAAAGAAAATCCTGCTCCCTTCAGAAAGAGCCTATTGGGTGTATCAGTTCCCCCCCACCCCCCCAATCTGATTTGTCTCTCCCCCCCCCCCCCCCCAGATAAACAGAGCACAGAGGGTGGAGAAAAAATATAATCTGAAACAAGGATGACTGCTAGCATTCTTAAACAAGATCCAAACACATAAAGGGTTAAAAGGAATGTTAACTTTTTATGACAGTACAAAACGTGCAAATTTTGGGGGTAATTTTCAAGCGACAAAACAACATTCAAATCATTAACAAATTCAAATATACATATCTTTTCCATTTCTACACTGTTTAACTGTTGTTTTGCCACTTCAAAATGGGGCTTACCCTGAAAATTTACACATTTTGTATTGTCATATCAAATCTGCATTCCTTTCAACCTTTCATTCGCCATTATATAACTGCACTGGTTGACTGGGCATAAAACACCAAATTACTTACTTACTCACTCAACCTTTCACGTGTTTCAACCAGAGAGCTGAAGGGTTATCAAAAATCTGATCCTGGTGAGAACCATTATTAGTCTGGTTGCCAAAGTCAGACATTAGTTCACTACTTAGGCTGCCTGTCAGTCACCACCGGCATATAACAGTGAGAGGATAATCAGTCCCAATAGTATACTGGACAGTTTTAAGACTTTACATGGAAAGAGACTGTACAGAAAACTAATGCAAATATTAAATGACCCTACACACCCAATGAGACACTACTTTGATAGCAGACGTAGCAACAGGAGTGGAAGATTTTTACTTCTGAGCACAAATACAAACAGTTATGAAGCTTCGTTTCTACCCTCGGCTCTGTCAGTTTTTAATGAAAATTATACCAGTCATTAACTGAGTGTGCACATGTGTCAAGACGTCTGTTGAGGATGATAACTTTTTAACAGGGGGTTGGGGATGGGTGAACCTAAGGATTTTTATTTAATTTGATAGTTTTTACATTTTGGTTTGACACAGTAGCATTATTCCAGGTAATTCGGGGTTTGCTATTAGTATTAGTGTTTGCAGATTGAGAGAAAGGGGGCATATGTCTAAAAATGTGTATGTGTGTGTGGTTCATGACTTAGAATTATTGAGATATGTTCTTCGTTGTGTGATCCCACTGGGCTTAATGAAGTATATTGTTGTTGTTGTTACACTAATAAATGAAAACCACTGAGTACCACTGAGTAAGTGGTAAGTGGTAGACTCCATTAGCATGACAGAATAATCTTGGCTGACACACCTAAGCAGCTCTAAGTGAAGGGAGACGTGATTTCATCAGAACTAAAATCAATGTCATTAGTTGGCAATAGTTTTCAAAAGTTAAGAAAAGAAATATTTGTCAAAATACTGAATTTAGAAACAAATTTGAAAGCACTGTAATAAAATAGAGTGTTACCAGCTGGTGATGCAGATGCAATGGTATTTGTGTTGCCAAGGAAGACATTCTTAGGCTGGTAGACATTGTAAACATTTTGAACCACTTGTCCTGCAACAGAATTGATATTTGCAGATGTAAAGTATCAATCAGAGGTTAACAGGTTAATAATTGGATTTTAACGTCCTGTCAACCACACAGGTCACATCAGGACGATCAAACTCCGTCATAAGCAGATGCACATTTTAAAACTCTTCTCATATATAAACCCTTTCTCAAGTCACTCCACAAAACCAATCCCTACACAAACATAAAACAAAACATACGATACACAATCATCATTTTTTGAAGAGTGAGTCCCTTCAATATTAGTTATTACCCCTGTCAAAAAGAGCACATAAAGCTAGCGCATGCAGGTATTGTAAACCATTCCATCTAATTCCAAATGTTATATCAATGGATAATGGCAAATACAAGTGTCATATGGCAGCAAGCTGCATATACCACCTACCATCATCTCCTACCTGTTCAACAAGCGCCATACAAAAATGCCTATCTCTTATTGTATTAACGGAAAATATTTTTGGGAATTTTCTGGGGAAAAGGTCTGGAGAATGGACCATTAGCAAAAAAAATGACAAGACAGAAAGAGCAAGAGGACTAGGCAAAAAAAAAGAAGAGAGGAGATAGGCCATTTCTCTCACCATGTACTTATAAAATTACTGTCTGTGTGTGTTTTGTTGTGGGCTGATTTCTGAGTATGTGTTGCTTCATGCTGTGTATAACAATGGAAATTAAACCTAGGATTGCAAAGCAGTACAAATGCAGTTGCAGTTGCAAAAATTACCAGGGGAAGGGGATGGAGGATGGGAAAAAAGTGTCTTTGCATCGTTTTTTGGCTGGCCAGAAGATCACAAGTTCGTTGGGCCATCCTATAGCACAAGCAACAAGATATTGCTTGTTGCCAGACACTTTCTGACTACAGGCCTCCAAAACTGTCTTTAAAGTTGGCAGCGTAAAATTTGCAAATTCACTGTCACCGCCTTCCATTGTGAAGAAAATACACACCAGAAGTAAAAGCAGCCAAGGAATGTAAGTGATGCCGGGCAACAGTCAAGGGAATTAACAACCCCGCCTGAACCACCCAATATGCAAAGTCTGTGCACTTAATCAATCTCAAAAGCGATGTTTTATGATGTTTTACTACATTTTATCTGTTTTCTCTTACCTTTGTTGTGTTGAATTGTCAACTTGTCCTTTTTATTGTGGAATTCAAGTGACCCAAAGATGTATGTTCATTTTATGCGTTAATGAATAATAAAGTTCTTTTGTATTGTAAGCCGTGTTTTTAACACAAAATAAACCCCTCTCATGCAGCTGTTCAAACCCCATACATTCACAATACAGAAAGAAGTCATTTTTAATTAAAGGCTTTTAGCTCGCTCTCTCTCTCTCTCTCTCTGTCTGTCTGTCTGTCTGTCTGTCTGTCTGTCTGTCTGTCTGTCTGTCTGTCTGTCTGTCTCTCTCTCTCTCTCTCTCTCTCTAGTTAATATGAGTTTTTGAGTTGATAATTATTTTGTTTTCGATTGTTTTTGTTGATTTTGTTTTCCCCGAGGGCTGGATGAAAAAAAGTATTGTACTTATTCCTTTACCCTCGTTAATAAAAAATTCGTTCGTTCGTTCGTTCTCTCTCTCTATCAAGTCTATGTCAAGGTGTGAAGTCGACTGTCAGAAGGTATCACCAGTGACAGCTGCCAGGCCAGGGTCAGTGACATCAAATGAGGTTAACGGTAGTTTGCTGCCTACATCATTTTCTGGCATGCAGGACTGATTCGATTTTTCAGCTCACTATCATATCGCAAAAGACAACGCAAAAATGTTTGACCTGTTTTCTTCGTAGTCATGATGATAGTTCTGAACCATGTTTGACACTTAAAATGCTGTGAAAGCTTAAAGAGAAGCTATTTTCTGTGCAAATAGTACCATAGGAAAAGTGTGCATACAGGAAATAACAGTGAAAGGAAGTGCTGTGCCAGGGGCATCTTCGTTCCCACTGCCACAGTCAGTCAGAAAGGGCTGTGGGCTTACTCATCTGGGAACTGTCAATTCTGACACTTGACCTTGCCACCAGGTCATGATGGTGGGATGCATAGTTAAGTGGATGACAAAGACTGTTAAAGGGCCCCAAAAGGCAGTTTTTGTTTGCAAAGGAACGTTGAAAATCGACCCAATTATGAAAGTCTAGTGCATAGCATGACCTTTAAATCTAATAAAATGTCACTGCCATGAAAGTAAGTATGTTTACGAAGGAAGAAATACATGCCGATAAGGCCGAATTTCATCTGCTTGTTTTAATCTCGAAATACGTGAGAGACCCGTGATGTAGGTCTCTGATGTCACAGAGACACTGAGGCGAATGGCGAATGAGGCGTGTTTTCACCATCAATCACTCCACAACGAAAACGCCATGCACATGCGTGGCTGTGGGATGCGCAGAGCTGCAGACCAATGGGTCGTTGTTTTCCTTTCACACCTTCCCGAAAGATAGCAGTTGAAGAAAAATTCATCCTTGGAGATTCAAACTGGAAATTGTTCCAGGTTGGTTACCCTGTGGACACCCACACAGACATGAACTTTTTACTATGGGTATCAGTCACGCATCGCCCGGCTTTTGCTAGGTTGATCCTTGGTAGATGGAAGGAATGGTCTCTTCAGATGAAACCTCCGTCCTTGCCAATTCTACAAGGAATATATCCAGACCAACCAAAGGACTCAGAAATACATTTTGACACCTTGGCACCCAGTGCAACGATTAAAACTAAAAAAGGGGAAAAACCTCTGTCACAAGAAAACCTCCAGAAAATGAAAGAAAAATCAACAAAAGAGGAAAACGTACACACAAATCCTCAGCAAGAATGAACTCGTAATAAATGCAGAAGTAGGGAGAAAAAGAAAACAAACAAAACAAAAAACAGGTGTTGTCCTGAACCACCAACAAATACCCCTTGCCTTGTCAAAAATCAATGAAAACAACTGAGAGAAAAGTAAAACCTGAAAGGCAAACAAAGCTCGGCTGGCAGCACTCTCACAGGGCCCACACCGAAGCCATGGCACCAGTCGGTCGACATTGCGTGCAGTTTGTCCCTAACATGCTCTTTAGCATCTGAGGAAGTTTAGAAAGAAAGACGGCAAAGACCGAAAGTCTAGCACCAATGCCTACAGCAGAAAAGGCTGTGTAAAAAAGAAACTGTACACAAATGCCTGTGACAACAAAACGAAAAACAGAAGAACAGACTACAAATGTTGGTGGCAAATGAAAAGTGGCTGCCCTAATCAGGCAAGCAAACAGCTGACACCAAATGAAAGAAACAAAACAGCTAAAACCACCTCAAAAATGCAAACAGTGGCCTACCTGCAAATGTAAGGTGGAAAAAACACCACCAGATCACAACAGTCTAATAGACTACTGTCTGCAACAAATGAGTGGACAACTACATATATTGACTAGATTTGTTGCAGCCATAAGAACACAGAGATAACTGTGCCGACAAACAGATGGAAAGCCAAACTAACCATTACTAACATTAATCTTAATTATAATTATATATGCCCAGAGCAACTTTAGGTACCAGAAGAGTATGGAAAAGGTACCAATATGGTACAATTAACATATGCAAATCAAGGCTGGAGGTGCACCTCGCCAACACTTTCTAAACACCTCTGTAGTACTTGTTCTGTTTGGGTATTCAAAAGGTGCTCAGAAAGTGTCTGGAAAGTGCATAAAAGGCACGCCTGGAGTACTCAGAAGGTGTCTTCAAGGTACCAGGCTGTCAATCACTTGCGTGATTATTTTTCATGGATTACCTCCCGTAGACAAGCGCAATTTCTGGCTGACTTGTACTTGTCTTGATCAGTCATGCCCCGTTTTGTCCTGACAACTCACATGACTGAAAGGGCCGTAGCTCAGTAGTTAGCGCTATGGTGCTGATCCAGTGAAAGTGAAGCTACCGTGGGTTCAACTCCCGATAGAGAAAGTGCAAAGGACTGTTTTCAGTTTTTCTGAGATACAGTTTGCACTAACACCGTTGCACTAGTCAGTTAAACACCCCATGTTCACCTTCAAAAAGAGAAGTCTTAACGACACTGGGGCGTGCACAGGGATAACGCATAATAGCAGCATGATAGCAGAATAATAAAACTACCGATTGCCTCTGCTGCTGGTGGAAAAAGTCTTACTGGGTAGTTTAAAATATTTTGGTCTATGCACTTGAAACAAATGATTTATTTATTTTAAAAATAAAAAAATCTTCATACCAGCATACACACATCTGTCTGCTGTCTGTAGTGTCACGACTACTACAGTTTATATATGTACCTTACCCCCAGCCAGGCTGTTCACGTCAGTCATTCTCTCTCTCTCTCTCTCTCTCTCTCTCTCTCTGCGCGTGAAAGATACCTGCAAGACTTACAAAGCAGAGTGTACAAAACTGTACATACTTTCGGATGGGCGTTTCGCGTATAAACAGCCACAGGCTTCGCTTCTCAGTAGCAAAGGATCAACTACTCAGCCCCTTTAGTGTAGACACAACTGAAGACGAATGCCGTGTGCTCTTTGCATATATATATAAACACACACACGCATGCGCGAGCGCGCTCACGCACGCACACACGAACACACACACGACTACTCTTTATCCAATCCACCCCTCTCTCTCTCTCTCTTTAAGTCACCCTAGAAACTTTCAAGGTACCATCCATGTACTGCCCTGGTAGCTTTTCTGACCTCTCCAAAGTCAGTTCCTGTACGTTAGGAATACCCACGAAAAAGGGCTTAAAACGTTGTTTGGAAGGCACAAAGAATTCGCACACTCTTTTCTAATTTCATTTTTCCAGATGTCATGAGATAAAGCTGCAGAAAACATCAACAGGTGTCCAGAGATCAAATCCCAATCTCTCTCTCTCTCTCTCTCACACACACACACACACACACACACACACACACACACACACACACACACACACACACACACTGCCAACCGTGAGACCTTCAAGACAGCAAGTATGTACAACACTTACCTCCCATATATATATATAACTCACGCGCGCGCGCGCACACACACACACACACACACACACATACACACGACCACACTATATCCAATCCACCCCTCTCTCTTTAAGGCGCAAATTCTTTTCTGACTTGCTTCTTTTGTCCTAATGTCGTCATATAGAGAAGTAGAAAACATTGTAAAAGGATGTTCAGGGATCAAATTCAAAAGCAACCGACAGTTCGGGCCTCTCTTTTGGTCTGTACAAGGAGGTGCCACACATTGATAAACACACACGAAATGTAGCACGCACGCAAACACACACACGCACACACGTACATGCGCACGCACGAACACACACACACACACGAACACACTATTTCCAATTGCTCTCTGTTTCCTTATCTATGCCACCCGAGGTATCTTTTCTATCCTCCCAGAGACCCTTTCACGTACCGCTCGGATACCCAAACAAAAAATGGCCTTAAAAGGTGTACGACAGGTAAAAAGAATTTGCAAATTCTTTTCTCATTAGCTTCTTTTCTCCTAATGTCGTCATGTAGTTGTAAAAGGATGTCCAGGGATCAAATTCAAAAGCAACCGACAGTTCGGGCCTTTCTTTTGGTCGGTACAAGGAGCTGCCACAAATTGTATGCACATGCACAAAACATCGCACGCACGCACGCACACACACACACACACACACACGTTCGCACTGATACACAAACCCAAAACGCCCGCACGCGCGCACACACACTCGCACGCGCATACACACACACCACACACACGACTACACTATTTCCGATCGCTCTCTGTCTCCCTCTCTCTGCCACACGAGAAGCTTTCATCGTACCATCCACGTACCGCCCTGGTACCTTTTCTATCCTCACAGAAACCCTTTCCTGTACCTCTCGGATACCCACAAACAAAAGCCTTAAAAATGTGTTGGATAGGTACAAAGAATTCGCAAATTCTTTTCTAACTAGCTTCTTTTGTCCTAATGTCGCTATATAAAGATGTAGAAAACATTGTAAAATGATGTCCAGGGATCAAATTCAAAAGCAAACGAGACTTTGGGCCTCTCTTTAAGTCTGTACAAGGAGGTGCCACCCATTGATACACACAAAACGTCTCATGCACACAAACACTCACACGCACGCACGAACACACACACACACACACACGACTACACTATTTCCAATCGCTCTCTGTTTCCCTATCTCCGCCACCCGAGAAATGTTCAAGGTACCATCCACGTACCGCCCTGGTACCTTTTCTATCCTCTCAGAAACCCTTTCCTGTACCTCTTGGATACCCACAAACAAGGGGCCTTAAAAGGTGTTTGATAGGTACAAAGAATTCGCAAATTCCTCTTTCTGACTAGCTTCTTTTCTCCTAATGTCGTCATATAAAGATATGGAAAACATTGTAAAAGGACGTCCAGGGATCAAATTCAAAAGCAACCGAGAGTTCGGGCCTCTCTTACGGTCAATACAAGGAGGTGCCACACATTGATTCACACGCACATACCATCGCACGCACGCAGACACAGACACGCACTCACGTAAGAATGCACACACACACACACACACACACACACACACAGAAAGAGAGAGAGAGAGAGGCTGTGCTTCTCATTAGCAGAGAACCAACAACTCTGCCCCTTTCGTGTAGATACAATTGAAGACAAATGTCATGTGCTCTTCTGATGCTGATTGTACAGTCAGTTAAGAAGCAAGTTCCGCTTGCCTTTGTACAGAGGCTTACCTAGGAATGAACGCTATTCCAAATTATGCAGTGATTCCGACAATAATAAATTGCTTAACGTGTCACGCTTTATTTTCTTTGCACTTACGTTGAGGGAGAGCCTAATAGAGTAAAGAGCTACAGTCTGTTATGTGGGCGTATGGATCCATGAAATTATCCTTACTTGTTGACATTAACACATGCTGCTGATAATGGTTTCTTCATTTACTAGCACTGATCACGAACTTGCTGATTTGTAACGGGCCACATGACTATAGACACAAACTTGACTCTCTCTCTCTTCCTCCGCCAACCGTGAGACCTTCAAGATAGCGACCATGTACACACACATACACACACGCACAGAGACCCCCCCCCCCCCATTCACACCCACGCACGCGCGAGTGCGCACGCACTGATACACCACCGCAAAATGACAATAACAATATACTTTATTCATCCCAGCGGGAAATTAAAGCTGTCGTTCGATCTTATACATCAACTCACAATGAAGAACTGAATTCTACAAAATTTATTGAGATATGTGCAGTTCAGTTCTTCGTTGTGCGTTAATGTATAAGACTGAACGACAGCTTTAATTTCCCACTGGGATGAATAAAGTATATTGTTATTGTTACCATCCGTGCACCACTATAGTACATTTTCTATTCTCTGAGAAGGCCTGTTCCTGTACCTTTGGAATACCCACAAACAAGGCCTTTAAATTGTGTTTGAAAGGTACAAAAAAATCGCACTCTTATCTGAATAGTTTCTTTGATCCTGATGTCATCAAACAGAGGTGTAGAAAATGTTTTAAAATGTTGTCCATGGATCATATCCCCAAGCGACCGAGGGTGCAGGCCTCTCATGCGGCCAGTTCAAGGAGGTACACCCACACACTCATACACAACCACGCACGCACGCGCACACACACACACACACACACACACAGCTTATTAGGGACAAGGAAGTCCAGGACGGCCACCTCGACTTTCACACAGCTCCTTAGCTCTGACCTAACCGCTCAGAATTCCTAGCGTCGTGACTAACGTAACTGCACCACAGAATCAGTTGTTTACATCTATGATCTCTCCCCCCCCCCCCCCCCCCTTCGTAAAGTAAACATGATGCTTAACGTCAACGGAAACCCTAAGGCCTATAGTAAAACCGGGGAGAAGCGGAGGGGGGTGTTATGTGGTGGGGGAAGAGTATATATATATATACTCTTCCCCCACCATATATATCGCTACACTGTCACCACCAGAATGACTCCTGCATTAGATGGGCAGCGATGAGAGCCATTTTAATGTTTCATTGTGAGGACAAAGTTACAAGACAGTGTCCACAAACCACAGCCGTTTTTGAAAAAAAAAAAAAAAAAAGCGAAATCAAGCCGCGGCCCTTCTGCTACGCCTTACTGCTAGGCCAAACCGTCTCTCTCTCTCTCTGTGGTTCCCTCTCCCCGAAACTAGTAAAAGCAGGGTAACGGGTCTGAGGCCCCCTTTGCCAGTGGCGTAACCACGCGCCTGTCAAAACGCCAGTAAGTGCGTGATAAGGGCAGTTCATAAAACTGGGTCTTGGGTGCCGCTCTTGCATGCTACTTGTAAACAAATTGTAACCTCTGAAGCTGTCGTGTGCTCTCGGCGCACAAAGAGAGTTTGGGGGTCAGCGATGGGTCAAGTGCATCACTGTCAAGTGAATCACTGAACTTGGCCGGCAGTTGCGCGAGCTAGGTAGGAACGTACACGTGGTGAGTTGGCATGGGTTAGGGGGATGTGGGGGGGGGGGGGGGGCACTGGCTTTTTTTGTTTTTGTTTTTGTTTGTTTGTTTGTTGTTGCACAGCATTGGTTTCATGCTATTCATAGCCAAAGTCCAAGCCGAACCTTAGGCCAGGACACCCGAGACTTAGGCTAGCGATTTCGTGCGGGACTATACTGCCTGTTTTTATTGTCGACAGGTTAGCGCTTTCACGACTAGTGACCTCTTCGAGATCGCTTGGATGTTGCAGAAGTAAAACATGACGAATCACATCCAGAATCTGGGCCTGCCATGCATGCTTACCGATCATTAAACGTGGGAAGTACGTCGCAAGGAAATGAACAAAGCTTTTCAGTGCGCATGCCCTGATGGGATAGCCCCGTCTAAAATTAGCACGTAGTGAAACGGGAGCTGACGTTTTAATTTTGCTCTCAGCGCAAAGTCAGCCACTTTTGTCTCGGCATCTGTCAGGAGGGTACGTTAGTGTAGGTAGTCGAAGTCGCTTCGACAGGCCACACCGGCTCTCAACCAAAGAGCGGGCAAGGGTCTAATTACGATGACGTGACGTCACCTCACATGAACAGCCCATCTGTCACAGCAAAGTCCACTTCATGGGAAAGTGTCAAGTGGGCTGGCAGCCAACTAAGGGCCTGTGGAACTCTTTAAAGTGATGACCAGGGTCCCCTCAGCTTTTCAGGACGCGATTGGTGCTGGAGCCTTAACGGGACAGGGTATCAACATGTGTCTACGTGTGTGTGTGTGTGTGTGTGTGTGTGTGTGTGTGTGTGTGTGTGTGTGTGTGTGTGTGTGTACACCTTAAGTGGAGGAATGATGTCGAATACCAGTGATTGGAGTTTAAATCCTCTCCTCATTTTCCCTGCTGTAGGGTACTGCCGACGCAGACACCGATGCTAGGAGCCCAGCCCCAGAAGTTCTCTCTCTCTATATATATATGAAACGTAACAACAACAAAAAATCAATAAAAAAATAATAATCAAGAAATGTGTGTAAGTTTAGTTCTAAGTCCAGCGTGCAATACAAGTAGCAAGGCTGACAGTGGAGTAGCCTCCTACTTAAAAATATAAATATTGACGGAGTTTTTGTTGTCGGTAGAAGGATCAAAGCTGGTCGCGGTCACAAATGACAATTTGCAAAAGAAGTTAGACCATAATTATTGTCTACATCACCACTGAGAGTACCTGGGGAAAATAATAATGACGAAAACTTGTTAGGCGCATAGTATGCCATGAACACCAGTACGCACTATACAATCAAACAGTTTGACCCCCCACCCCTCCCGCCCCCACACAAAAAAA
>OY757556.1:4362745-4370245 GCA_963584105.1 Alviniconcha strummeri
GTTCATATTCTGCGTGTTGCACGGAAGCTGTCCTACTGATTATAGCTTCTTCTTCTCAGTTCTTCATGCTCCTCCTCCTCCTTCTCCTCTTCTTCTTCTTTTTTTTTTTTTTTTTTAAATTTCACGTCCAATCAGTCTTTGTCCACACTCTCATGTATGCAGGTGACACAACAGCTGAATCCCCTGGCTAGTAATATCTGCGTCTGACGACAATGGAAAAAGGCACTCGAAAGAAGAAAAAAGGGGTTGCTGTCAAAGGTAAATCATTTCTTTTTTCTTTTTTCCCCTTCTCTCTATAAAAAAAAAAAAAGTGTATCCTTTTTCCTTTGTTGTTCTTTTTCATCTCGTAATTGATAGGTTCAGCTATTGGTTTTATTATGGTTATTATTATTATTATTTTTTTTTTTTTTTTTAACGAATTAATTGGTTGCCCTTCGAGAATTCGTGCATAGTGTCGTTCAGAGTCATATAATCATGTTTGATAAAATTCAGAAACGTGAAAGGTGTAAGATTTGCTCCACTGATGTTTCTGCAAATCAAGGTTCATGATTTGTGTGTATGCGTGTGTGTGTGTGTGTGTGTGTGTGTGTGTGTGTGTGTGTGTGTGTGTGTGTGTGTGTGTGTGTGTGTGTGTGTGTGTGTGTGTGTGTGTGTGTGTGTATGTGTGTGTGTATGTGTATGTGTGTGTGTGTGTGTGTGTGTTTGTGTGGTGTGTGTGTGTGTGTGTGTGTGCGTGCGTGAGTGCGTGCGAGCGTGCATGCGTGTGTGTGCATGCGTGTGTGTGCATGCGTGTGTTTGTGTAATTTTACATTACATTATTTTGTTGTAAATAATCAAGCGTGGACCTATGCACATTTGTGGCAAAGATACAGTGCGTCATCAACATGTGAAATCATGCGCTAACAGAAATCAAAGTGTATTTATATGTATGTACGTATACATGTAGACCACTGTAGGTACTCGTATAATGTCGATGTGAGATGGATATTATATGGACCTGGATGCCTCTAGAGACTATTATATAGAAGACGTCTCTCTCTCTCTCTCTCTCTCTCTCTCTCTCTCTCTCTCTCTCTCTCTCTCTCTCTCTCTCTCTCTCTCACACACACACACACACACACACACACACACACACACAGTTAGTAACTAACTAACCTACTTGGTGTTACACACACACACACACACACACACACACACACACACACACACACACACACACACACACACACACACACACACACACAACACACACACTGAAGAACCATTACGGTTACATTAGAGCGATCACACTCACTCACTCAAAGGTACACATTAACAAGTTAACTAGTCTATAGTCGATTGACCAGTTCGATGATCAGAAGACTAGTAAAAGTCCATTATTTGTGCACCAAATACACAACAGTTCGTTGTCACACACGTATTAAGCTGGTAAACTACAAACCTTAGGCAACAAAAGACCAAAACATTTCCATTGAATTTGTCCGTTTTCATCTTCTGTTTTCAGATACCCCAAAAGAAAGCGAAACACTAAGTAAAATGACCTGCTCGTCGTAACAGTGAAGAACATCTTTGAACAAAGCAGCGAGACGAAGATCCCCCTTTTTACTCTGGAACAAGATGTGTGTTTAAAGCTCCAGGATGCTACTCAAAGACACGTGCCATCCTTCAACAACTTCTCCCGCCTGACCTTCAGGCAGTTTCTTGAGAAAAACTACTTGCACTTCACCCTGGAAAGAAACAGCAACAGTGAGACGCTGGTGTCACTGAGGAAAGAAAGAAGAAGAAGAAGGCGAGAAGCAAAGAGAAAGCAGGGATATCTGATTCGGGGAGGTCCACGAATGCCACGCTTTCTCCTAATGTGGATTCCATTCCGCAGACAGAAGAGAGCCTCAAGGAACAAGGCGACTTGATGATGAAAGCTGGCAGACCGTCAAGCCTGAACGACCGTCTCGTAAACAGGAAAGGATAACAAAAAAGGAAGAAGCAGAAGTGGTCAGCAAACGTTCAGGGGAAACAACTCAACGCCAACGTTGTGAAGAGGCCAGTCAGAATGAGCGCTTTCTAAACATCTCTTACAACACCCGACGGATAATTTCGATACGGTGGTGTTTGTTCGTTCCGAGGACGAATACAAAAAGACAGCATAAAACTGACACTCGATATAGTGAGCTTGTGGAACACACCAAACCGTGACCGGGTGTTCATCGTAATTGGTGTAAAGACGAAAGCTACACCACCCCATAAAGTTGTTGGTCTTTGCCAGTCACGAGATGAGGATTTCTTTCGTTCGTTGTTTCACAGTGAACTCTTCCAGCTGCAGCCCAAGTTTTCGTACAAAGAGTTCCCCTACTCTGGCAAGCTCATTGGGGTCATAACCATCGAAAGCAACTACGGCCAGGGATTTCCTTGTGTTGTTATGACAAACGACAGAGCGCCTGCGTTGCTGAAGGACCAGCTGTGGGCTCGAAAGGAAGGCAAGAACACCTTGATTCCACCGTCTGACATTTACGTTGGTCACATTCATGCTTGGTTTCTGAAAACCACCAAACTCACAAAAGAACGACCAGAAGATTTAACTTCAAAGTCCGCTTCATCGCCTGATCTCGGACATTGCTCCCCAGATGCCCTTGTTCGGCCAAAGCCTCGTTCTGATTCTCACATTCAAGATGAGGAGTGCAAAATTCTCAAGGCAACTGACGATCTAGAATCCCCAGACCAAGTCCAGAAGCTTTTCCAGTCCCTCGACTTCTTCAGAAAAGGTCACTTCGTGCTCATGTGCGGAAGTTTAAGTACCAAAAGCCACAACGTGGAAGCCTTGTCCAACGCTCCTTGGTTGGCAGTCTATGACTTTGATTTCCGTGGTAGAGACGCTGGACTCTTAGGCATTTTGGAAGACAACATCAAGACACAACGGAATCTCAGTGTCCTGACGTGGTGCGATCCACACAGGGGCCTGAGAGAGAGGGGAACACAGTGGTGGAGCATGAGAGGCAGACGCGATGTTCCGGACAGCATCATAGCCGACGGCCCGTACACGCACGTGGAGTGGTTCAAGCGCGTTCGGGAAAAGGTGGAAACACTTTGCGTCGAGCTTGCCCGTTTTAGCGAAGACTGCGCTGTTCTGACGTTCTTCATTCTGTGGCCCGCCTCGGAGACGGAAGGGAGCTGCATTCAGAAGTTTTTAAGCAGACTGCAGGACCACGAACATCTGCAGGTGAAGATTGCCTTGTGCTACACAGACATGCAGGCAGATCCTTCATCGAACATGGACATACAGATGATTCAACGAGATTTTGGAAGAAACGTGGAAGTATTTCACATCAGCCTGACTGACATTTGCACGAAGGTGGGCCACTTTGTTTGCAGCAATACATTCCGGCCTGTCTTTCGGCACAGGTTACCGGCAGCAGAGTCTGGGACAGTGACCGTCTCTGAAAAAGATGCCATTTGGCTGGCGGAGGACCTTGACGTTCTTTATCTGCAGAGTCCCCACATCAAACTGAAGGCAGACGACCTCAAGAAAGAAGCCGAAAACTTTTTTCGGGGTGGCACAATCAGCTGGTACGTTTGGTATGACATCGGTCGCAATTATCTCGACGTGGAAAGAAGCATATCCAAAGAGATGGTTGATCACATCCGTGAGCTGTACATCAATGACTGCAAAAGCGGTGCGGTCACGCTGTTCCATGCACCAGGCTCTGGAGGAACCACAATGGCTCAGCAGGTACTGTGGAACTTGCATGACAAAGCTCCATGCGTTCAGGTAAAGCAGAGGACAGGGTCGTCCATGGAGGAACTAGCGGACAGGCTTATTTTCCTGCACCGTCAGACTCACCTGCCCGTCGTGGTTTTGCTGGATGGCGAAGACGAGCCGAGACTGAAGTCACTCTCGAGGCAACTGCTGCGGAATACTGTGGTGATGTTGAATGTCAAGCGATACCCGTATCCCATGGCAGAGTCGCACCAGAAATGCAACGGTGAAAGTAAGTTCTATCTCTCTGGGGTCGTCAAGAAGCAAGAGTCTCGAAACCTTGTTCTGAGATTCAGTGAGCGTTGCGCAAACGACCAAGCCAAGCAAAACGCTCTGTTGAAACTGGATGAAGATGTCCAAAGCGAACGGGAAAAGCATCAAATGTATGAGTACGGCATGACGGTCTACCATCACGAATTCAAGGGCGTTGGAGCTTACGTGAGAGGTTACCTGCAACTGGATAAGAATCCGGGGAAAGAGCTCCAGTCCTGGCAGAAATGCTTGGGATTTCTCTCCCTCGTCTACTACTACGGACAGTCGTCTTTGCCTTGTCAGTTCTTCACAGGCCTTCTCGGTAAACCGAGCAATTACACGGTGGAGATGGATGATTTTTCCCACGAAGCCAAGATGTTCATAGTCCAGGACGCTAACGCTGGGAAGGGACAGTGTCTGCGTATCTGCCACTACTTTGTTGCCAAAGAGGTCCTTGAACAAATTCTGAACAGAGACGTCAGTACACGGCAAAACAATCGATGCTCAACCGAGCGACTGAGCAGGGGCGCCAGAAGAAACCTGAAAGACTTCTGCATCGACTTCATAAACCATGCAGTGAAAGGGAAAGCGAAAAGGGCTTTGACGGCACACACCACCACATACATTCTCACCAGAACATTCATCTTCCGCGATTACAGAGAGATGAGCGCTATTGAAACGCAAGAATCACACACAATGCGAAAGTCCCAGTTTTCTCAGATCATGTCCGACTTGGATTCAGAACCGCCCTATTACGGTCGCGTTGAAGTCCTTGAGAAGCTGTGCGCCATGTTTCCTGATGATCCCAATTTCAGAGCTCACCTCGGTCGTTTTTATACCTGTTGCCGTCCCGAGGAAGAAGACAAGGCTGAAAGCCACTTCAAGGCAGCTCTGAGACTGTGTCTCAAAAGCAAAACTAACAGCGAGCAGAGCGAGTTCGATGAAAAGTCCAAACTCACGTTGATGCGAATCTACCACATGTATGGTACTTTTTTTCAGGTGCGCCTGGCAAAGTATATCACTTCACACAAAGATCTTGCAACCCTGAGCGAAGATGAATCAAAGCTGCAAAAGACCCTGGAAGAGATCGTGCTGGATGCGAGCCGTGCTTGTGAAAACTTCATCTTGTGCAGGTTTAATACACCTTCCGGCTACGAGGAAAACTACACGTACAGCAACGAACTGCACGTCAGACTTCAAATCTGCGACTTCATCAAAAGACACTACCCTGGAAAAATGCAGGCCTTTCTGTCTCATCGGAATCAAGGTCCCATCTACGAGTTTGTGCGAGAATGCGTGACTGAAATTGAAGACTTGATCATGGAATGCTACAACGTCGTACATCTAGACAACGTCCTTGGCTTGCAGAAGAAGGTTCAGTGGTACAACGATCTGTTCAGAGGCTGCACGACTGAGTTGAAAGGTCTTGCGAGAGACGACGACTTGACTTCTCTCAGAATGCACATCACGGCCAAGAAGCTACAATACAGGGATCCAGACAGCATTGTTTCAGTCGAGAGCCCCAGGATGCCCCGTGAGGAGGTTGAGAACGTGGTCAACATGCTGGAGGACATATTTCAGCACGAAAACCTCTATCGTGACAATGCTAAATCCAAACTGGAACTGGATTACAAGGACTGGATTCTGGCCATCAGGAACCCAAACTTTGACAAGGTGAGTAAATTAAGTGAGTCAGTAACTGAGTTAGTGGGCGACTGACTGATTGATTTGTGATATTTAGGTATTTTGTTTCAGTACTTCATGAATCCCAGGCGGAAAATTCGTGTCTCCTTATCTGGGTAAGGCTACAGCAGCCGCAAGAGCCTTAATTGCTATACCCATTCCTATCAGTACATGCAGTATTTCCGTGTGCCGAAACACTGTTACGGGTGCCAGGGTTTGGGATTTTTAACATACGCGCAGATGCTGATGCATGAGATCGTACACTGAGGCTCTACGGATCTTGTAAGAGAGTCTGTACAAAAAAATTACTCTGGGAGAAGAAAAAATCCCATGTCGCACCGGGGACTCGAACCCGCGTCAATGTTGCGCCTGACTTTTCAGTCCCACGCTCAGAACTCAGAACTTTATTACACAAGGATTAAGATTTCAGGCAGTTGCCTATTCTTACAATCTGTCCCTGCTAATCTACATGCCAGTAGGCTACACATAAAACAATAGTAACAACACTGACCACCGGAGTAATGATGAAAAAGATGATAGTGTCATGTTAGGAGGAAGAAAAAAAACAAAAAAACTGACGGGGGGAGGGGGGGGGGATTAATGATGATGATAAAAATATGGTTCAGATACACGATGAACAACGAAGTATTCAAATGACAATATTGCATAGAGATATATACATATACACAAAACCACTGCTCAGACAAGCACTGTGATTACAAATAATGGAAGCAAGAACAGTAAGTGTAGGCCTGAATCGGACGTACAATAAGTGAGAAGAGCCAGCAACAATGCGAACCGTTCAAATAACAACAGCGTGTACAAAAGGAGAGAGAGAGAGAGAGAGAGAGAGAGAGAGAGAGAGAGAGAGAGAGAGAGAGAGAGAGAGAGAGAGAGAGAGAGAGAGGTTGGGCACACAAGTATTAATACTACCGGTAACGGAAAGGAAATCTTTCAATGTTAATCGATACATATATATATGTATAAAGTGAACCATTCAAATAACAACTACGAGAAAAACGCCCCCCCCCCCAAAACAAAAAAACAACAAAAAACAAAACAAAAAAAAACAACAACAAAAAAACCAAAAAAACAAAAGAAGAGAGCATTTATAAGCATTTACATTTTTCCTTTTTACAAATTATGAAAATAAAAACAGTAAATATATAGGCACACAAGTTTAACAAACATGGTTATACCAAAGATTCCCCTGAACACGATTTCATTTGTCAGTCAGGAGCTTACGAAGGCCTACTTTGAAGCCACGCACAGACTTGTACGTTTTCTTTTTCGGAGGAAGAGAGTTCCAGACAGATGACCTAGAGATGATGATGATGAGTTGATGCTTAATGTCCTCAGATGTCATTTGACATATTAGGGACAAGTTGTGACCAATGCCGAAGCACGGTTCAATAAAAGCCACATACGTAAGGTGTATGCGTGTTTAGCTGTAACCTGCCACCTGCACTTTTTGGCAGAATGACCGGGATTTTTTACGTGCTACTGTGGTAACACGGGGGTGGAACGGATACCGAAATAAGAGTCAGCACAGAAAGTCGACCCAGGAGAAGAAAATTCTCCCGCCGTTCCAGCAGGGATTCGAACCCGCGACCTTTCAATCACGAGTCCGGCGCTCTAACCACTGAGCTATCCCCGCCCCCTTATGACCTAGAGATGTTGTTGAGTTGATGCTTAATGTCCTCAGATGTCATTTGACATATTAGGGACAAGTTGTGACCAATGCCGAAGCACGGTTCAATACGTAAGGTGTATGCGTGTTTAGCTGTAACCTGCCACCTGCACTTTTGGCAGAA
>OY757556.1:4375245-4378790 GCA_963584105.1 Alviniconcha strummeri
GACAGAGAGAGACACAGAGAGAGAGACAGACAGACAGACAGACAGACAGACAGACAGACAGACAGACATATGCCGTAATGAGAAGCATGTTCAAAAATTTAAAGTGCAGCGTGTTCATGTTCTTTGTGAAAGAGTGTAAAAGGCCTAAAAACAAATAAACTTCCTTGTTCTCTGTTCTGACTTTGGCCCAATGTTTTCTTTTGATGTAACATAACTTTGTCGTTTTATGACTGGCGTGAAAGTATCATTGGCGAGAGCTGCCACAAGTATAATTTTTGTCGCGACAACACATGTTTGTTGCGACAAAACACTTTTTTTTTTTTTTTTTTTTTTTTTTGTCGTGACATAATTTTGTCCCGACAAAAGTTTCGTCGCGACAAAAGTTGGCCCCACTTTTGTCATGACAAAATTAGGACGACAGAAATGTGTTGTGTGACGTGTAGTGACGAAAAAGACATATCCAGTCAGGGTTGTCGTGTTATAAAATGTGCACATGTGCATAGCTTTGTCGGGAACAAGGTACGAGGCCGAAAGTAACTGAAATGTCAAGCGGGCGTTTACTAGATGTCGTCCGAAACATTACAGGCCATAGTGGCCCAGCTGGAAACTACGACGGGTCCATGTATATATGCCGGTTTCTGATCCCGTGGGACGCCGCTACTGTAGGTCTAGTCGGACACCTAAGATTTACTTCATGACGCCAATCTGTTTTCAGTCTTTATTCTGGTGGTCTCCATATTCCATCTCTATCTAACCCTTTCAATTGCGCACACCAGTTTCGTATAAAAGGCAACATCGGGACATCTCGAGTCATTTCGTAATCACAACGTACAGTCATTTTACGCCGTGATCTGCACTCCGTAGCCTATCCGACCCGCTAGATCTAGCTCTGTAAGATGACATCCAGTCCATCGCAGTGTTCTGCTGCTTTTGACATAACTCACCTACGTAAAATGTCATCATGACATTCAATCCTGCGGCAGTAGCCGACTTCAGCCTCTATCCTTGATAAGAATATATTTAAGAATATATTTATTTCCCTCTCCATTTTTAACGGAAGCACCAGAGCCAGAAGTAAACTGATTTCGGTTTGTTCCTGTAACTCCACCACTTCACAAATATGTCGTCACAACGGCTGAACGTAGTGCTTGTGATACAAATATTTACACCGCTTTTGTCGCGACAAACGTTTTGTCGTGACAACTACAATGTTTGTCGCGACAAACACGTTTTTGTCACAACAAACATGTGTTTGTAGCGACAAAAATTATACTTGTGGCACCTCCCGCCAATGATATGAAAGTGCGAGTGAGAGAACTTGGCACCACGACACATTCCTTGTGCAGTAACGTTGTCAGTTGGCAATAACTGCCTTGCATTGTACTACATACTGTAATGTACGAATACGAACGGTCTGTGAAAGAGTCAGCGCCGACACGCTCTTCGTTAACACCACCTGAAAACAGCGACTTCCTGATCTTCCAGGTATACAGCTTGGAAAAGGTGCTTGAGCAGGTGCGTCACTGGAACGACTCTGTGCAAAGTCCGCAGTCTACCTTCTATCTCTTCGTCCTGAACAGCCTCCTGGGTTTTGGGACGGATGCCAGACCCGGTAGGTGTTTGTCATAGACCTATAATATATAGGTCCATGGTTTTTGTGCATGTTTAAATAACTGTTAGCGGCCAAGAACGTTTTCCTTTGGTTTGGGTTTTGTTTTCTTTTTCTTTTTCTTTGAGAAGGCTTTTTTCGTTTCGTTATCCTTGAAAATGGTGACTGTGAATAACCTGAAACTTGTATTGTTGTTGTTGAGCTTCTTCTTGTTCTTACTATATTATCATTACATTTCTCGAAAACAGTCTAGCACTGTGCAAATTGGAGAGAATTACGTCACAGAAGACCAAAATGCTAATGAGACGTACGTTTTGGTGTAAATTCGCAGTCCTCTCTCTCTCTCTCTCCCACCCTCCCTCTCTCTCTCTCTCACCCTCTCTCTCTCTTCTTTTTCTTCTCTTTGGGGGTGAGGGTGGGGGTGGGGAGGGGGTCCCATACTGGTATCCTGAGCTGACCCCATGCGGCTGACGGGCCGTTCAAACCCAAGAACTCTGTACTGGTGGTCGCATGCGACCTATTTTATAAAGTAAACATCATGCTTAACGTCCACAGAAACCACAAGGCTTATTAGGGACGGGGAGAAAGGGAGGGTGGAGGGGTATGGAGGTTGGGGAACCCGGAAGAGGGAGATTACATACCTATCGCTACACTATCACCACCAGAATGACTTCTGCATGAAGACGGGCAGCGATGAGAATCATTTTAATGTTCCATTAATTGTGAGGGACAAAGTCACAAGACAGTGTCCACAGACCACAGTTTGAAGTTTGAAGAAAAAGGAGAGCCGAAGCGGATTCGAACAGAGGTCCCTCTGCTTACCAGCCTAATGCCTTACCGCTAGGCCAAACCGGCTCACGCACATATTTCATACCCACCCTGACAACTTTGGTCGTCATCCCGTTCACTGAGTCCACCCGCTTAACTTGACACTGTCTCTCGACCATCTTCATCACTTGTTCGGACAACTCTCGGCCATCTTCATTACTTGTCCGGACAGCTCACGACCATCTTGATCAATTGTCCGGAAAACTCTCGGCCATCTTCATCACTTGTCCGGACAACTCTCGGCCATCTGCGTCACTTGTCCGGAAAACTCTCGGCCATCTTCATCACTTGTCCTGACAACTCTCGGCCATCTTCATTACTTGTCCGGACAACGCTCGGCCATCTTCATAACTTGTCCGGACAACTCTCGGCCATTTTCATCACTTGTCCGGACAACTCTCGGCCATCTGCTTCACCTGTCCGGACACCTCTCGGCCATTTTCATCACTAGTCCGGAAAACTCTCGGCCATCTTCATCATTTGTCCGAACAACTCTCGGCCATCTTCATCACTTGTCCGGACAACTCTCGGCCATCTTCATCACACCTGTGACATACGCGAAACTTTTCTGGCTCCCACAGAGAGGTGCAGCCGACGCAAAAATTAGGGTTACTTCTATTGTGAGCGTGTGTGTGTGTGTGTGTGTGTGTGTGTGTGTGTGTGTGTGTGTGTGTGTGTGTGTGTGTGTGTGTGTGTGTGTGAGTGTGTGTGCGCGTGTGCGCGTGCGCGTGCGTGCGTGTGTGTGTGTGTGCACGTATTCCTCTGAACAGTGTTCCCTGCGACCTCGTGCACGGCATACACTGCGCTAGCTGTCACTCGGATCAAAAATTCTGCGAGACTGTCATGCTGCTCTTGTGTCTTAATTACGCCAGGTCTGACAGAAAACCTGCTGGAGGCCCAGATCCTTTTGGACGACAGGTTGCAGAAGCTGAGCAGGACAGCCCAGAAACCCCGCTGGCCGAGAGAGTGGCTGGGCAAAGGCGACACGGAGGGCATCAGAAGACTGGTCCCCAGCAGCTCCGTCGGTCGACACATTGACGGACGCAGCTTCAGAAGTAGGCACTAATTGTAATCCCTCAGCTGGGCTTGATGCTCATTTCATTTTGTC
>OY757556.1:4378990-4398990 GCA_963584105.1 Alviniconcha strummeri
CCTACAAATAAGTACTACAGAACTTTTAATCATCCAGTGGAAGGAGAATGAATGTTTCATTTTTCACCACGGCTGCAGTTCTACAAGTGTACGTGTAACAGTGTCCAGCTTGTGTGTGTGTGTGTGTGTGTGTGTGTGTGTGTGTGTGTGTGTGTGTGTGTGTGTGTGTGTGTGTGTGTGTGTGTGTGTGAGTGTGTGTGTGTGTGTGTGTGTGTGAGTGTGTGTGTGTGTGTGTGTGTGTGTGTGTGAGAGAGAGAGAGAGAGAGAGAGAGAGAGAGAGAGAGAGAGAGAGAGAGAGAGAGAGTAGGTGGCCAAGTAAAGAGAGAACTGGTCTTGATACTTGGCAGCCAAACCGCAAAGAGGGGGTTCTGGACTTAAGAAATGATTGACAAGAAAAGGGTGGGGTGGGGGGGTTCTAGACTTGAGACTTGGCAGCTAAGAAAGAAAAAAGTGTGTGAGGTGTGTGTGTGGAGTATAATCTTGGTCCCAGACAAATGAAACGGGGGGGCGGGGGGGGGGGGGGGGGGGGGGGGGTTACTTGAACTTGCGAAACTGAGAAGCAGAGACTCCTGTCGATAAGCACTGTCGTTTATTTTCTTTTGCTTCATATAGAAGTTTACACGTTCTTAAATTAATGACCCTTATATTAGTTAAGTTGAATTGCCCTGTGAGGGATGATTAAAGCTTTTTGACTTGATATAGGGAGATTGTTTTCAAGCAGTCACATTCTGCTGCGAACGGGTCAAAGAAATAAGAAAGTGTGACTGCTTGTTAGGTGCCCGCTGCAGTGATGTAGATATGTTCTAGTCACACGCACGCCAAGCTGCCAACCATGGCCAGGGACAATAGGTCACCGTGGCTGCTGGATTGTGGTTGGCTGGCGTAAAGGGTTCCATGCACACTCCGAGCATCGCTTTCCGGCACCTCCTCCAAACTCTGCCAGATTTAGTTACGCCACTGAAGGGGCACTCTTTATCTCTGCGCAGCTGTCCAGCGACGCGGTCAGCGCCCTCCGAAAGGCTCGGGTACTAATATGACTGTGGAAGCAACCTAGCGCCAAAGTACGCACGTAAACATGAGACGCATCCACCCCGGGTTAAAAAAAGAAAAGAGTTCCGTCTCGATTCAAATGATTGTGCTTTTATTTGTGCTGGTGTAAACTTTGTTGGCGGCTATAAATGACACGCCTGGTTTTATATGAGTTGTTTGTAACAAACTTACTACTGTTTGAGCACCAACAAAAAACTGCTCGTTAGCTGACAGTTTTCAGGACCCTATGACGTAACTAAATATGGCAGTGGTTGAAGGAAGGATGTCGTAAACCAGTGCTTGGAATTTGGATTCCATGCAGACTTCTAAGGCCCTTTTCTTCACAAGCTTTGAAACTGACCGCCTTCTGGTACTTCTTTTTCTTTTTCTTTTTTCTGTTGGAATGCGCTATGATTTGAGTCTGATTCAATACTCAAATAACTGTAATTTGCCTTAATCGCAGATGACATATCTCTTTGTCATCAACGAACGCAGTGACTGAATACTAATTTTTCTGAAGGTTTTTTGTTTGTTTGTTTAAATCAACCTGTCTTTCTTTCAACTGCCATGCGTTAGCTTTTAATGGCGGCCATTCTTCATGGTTTTTGCGTGGATTTTTTCTACAACAATTTTGTCAAGACCTTGAGTTTGCATGTTTCTGACATTTACGTACAGTGTAGAATGAATTTACCCGTGTGTCATCTTTTCACAATCCAGATTTGCATCAGTTTTTCGTTTGCTGTTTGTCCGTCACTTTTGTTTTCTTTCTTTCTTTCTTTCTTTCTTTTGTTGTTGTTGTTTTGGCGATTTTTGTGGAATTTATTTGACCACATAATTTGGACTGCAACATTTGATGCCATTGAACAATATTTTAGAAGTCTTTCATAGACAACAACCATGCACTGATGTGTTGGTTATGATTGCAATGAAGTTGATTTCATTGGACTCTAAAAGTAATTGAATTGGTTATTGTATCGTGTACAAAGACGTCCAATTTTTTTTTTTTAATTGTTTGTTTCGTTTGCTTGTAGTGTGGACTTCTGATTACTTTCCGTCAGCAGTTCTTTAACATCTAGGTATCTGTACATGTAATGTATAAGCACTTAGGGCTGTTACAGGTTAGCCATTATTTTCAAACTAGTCCCTAGTGCAATATCAGGTTAGTGATACCTTGTGGCATTTTGTTTTTACTATAAAAAAAATTTTTTTAATAATGTACAGTAGTCATCAAATTATGCCACTGATTTGATAATTATAGCTTTCATCAATTGTGTTGACTAAAATGTTCGAATATTTCCCTTGAAGACGAGCTTTCCAATTGGTCAAATTTTTGCCAAGCTGAGGAACCCAGAATTGTTCAGTCACTTCAGTGTTTTTGCTGTCATTTGGAGCCCTATCAGTTTACATTTTTGAATACATATTTAGAGTTGTCATTTTTGTTTAGTTTTTTCCTTTATTGAGCATTATGAACTCATATTTTTTGCTGTATCCTCACTTGAGTTGGAGCCCTATCAGTTTATATTTTTGAGTACATATTTAGAATTTCATTTTTTCTTTTCTCCCCCCCCCCCCCCCACTTTGTTATTATGAAAATAATAATAATACTAATAAAAATGGATTAAAATATAATTATTATGAATGTTTTTCGCCAGGCCTATAATTGTATTTTATTTGTTTTTGACATCTTTTAGATTGGGTGTTTAAGTGAAGCTTTTTTAGTTGTGTGATCTGATCTTTTATTTATTTTTATTACTTTATTTTTTACTTTTGTTCATAATTTTGTGCTTTGTAGTCTGTTTCTGCATGCCAGTACTACTAGTTTGTTCTTTCTGCATAAACTTGTATATACAGTTTTCTTTAGTTTTATACGTAAATGTCGGATTCCAGTAAAACGTGATACAAGTGGTTATCTGTACTGTCTCTGTGTTTGTCTCTTTGTCCGTCTCCCTGTTTTACTCTCTCTCTCTCTCTCTCTCTCTGTGTGTGTGTGTGTGTGTGTGTGTGTGTGTGTGTGTGTGTGTGTGTGTGTGTGTGTGTGTGTGTGTGTGTGTGTGTGTGTGTGTGTGATGAGACTAAGGATGAGGAGGTCATTAGAGATACTTTACATTTTGTTTCAACAGCAACCAAAACTAAAATAAACAAATGGGAAAGAAAAAGAATGTGCAGATATATATATGTTTTATTTCAATAAAGTAATAGGGCATGGCTGATTATTCTTTGGATACTGGTGAAAGCTTGTGACACCACAGCGAAGAATATTACCACAGACTTTGACACAGTTACTGCTGTATGAACTTATGAAGCAACTTTCATGCATAGCACAGTATTCTAAGCATATGCAAGAGTCCAAGACCAACCTTTATGCACAGTACACTATTCTATTCAGCACACGCAAGACCTGCTTGCATAAATAACACTGTATTCCATTCAGCATACATAAGACCAACTTTCTTTCATAACACAGTATTCCATTCAGTGTACATGCAAGATCTACTTTCACACAAGACCAACTTTTGTACATAACATGGTATTCTGTTCAGTAGTGTATGTTAGTTATCAGATTTTAATGTCCTGTCAAGTGCACAGGGTCACTTATTAGGACAATCAAACTCAGTCATAAGCAAAGTCACATTTGAAAACTTCTCATATATACTTTTCCTCAAGTCAATCCACAAAACCAGTACCTATGCAAACATGACGCACACATACACAGACATCGAACACAACTGAATTTTTGAAGAGTGAGTCCCGTCAACACTACCCCTTTTAACGGAGCACATAAGGCTAGGACATGCTGGTATCGTCGACCATTGCATCTAAATTATTGATACTAGACTGGAGAAAAATACAAAAAAGGAATGGACAGAAACAATAAATTTAAAAAAAGAAAAAAGGACAAGACAGAAGGAGTAAGAGGACTAAGCAGAAAAACAGAGGAGATAGGAAAGGGGAATCAAATGACAGCCCTGAGATTCCAGACAGGGGAACACATCAGACATCCCTGGCCTCCCTTCAGCATAGAAGCTGGTTGACCTGCTTACATAATACAGTATCCTATTCAGCATACACAAGACATACTTTCACATATAAGACCTACTTTCAAACATAATACAGTATTCTATTCAGCATATGCAAGACATACTTTCATACACAAGACCTGCATTCAAACATAATATAGTATTCTATTCAGCATACGCAAGACATACTTTCATACATAAGACCTACTTTCAACCATAATACAGTATTCTATTCAGCATACGCAAGACATACTTTTACACACAACACAGTCTTCTATTCAGCATATGTGAGATAAACTTAATAATAATAATAAATAATTCTTATAAAGCGCTATTCTTTAACCAAAGTTAAACTCACTGCGCTGTACAAACATCTTAACTTGAACAGAATACCAATGTCAGCACCAACATTCATATGTAGCACAATGCCCTGTGCAGCATGCATGTGACCACGTTTCTTACAGAACGGTGCTGTATGCAGCAGTACACAAGACCAACAGCTGTGCGTGACACATTGCTAGAAGCACCGGACACAACACCAACCTTTTTCCTTTGGGGAAGGGGGGGGGGGGGGGTCAGGACCTCAGTTGCATCCAGACCCATGACTTTGTTTATAAAAAATAAAAATCATTGTGCAAAACAACTAGGCAGCTACTGTTTAGTGAGCATTTCAGCTTTTTCATGAACGGTAACACATTAACAGTTCTCAAACCACATTAATTTGTGTTCTGAGTTGATGTGTCAGTAAATATAAATGTTAAAGCAGCTTATTAGTTCATGTCTGATCTTGCTTTGTTCAGCTGAACAGGCATGTTTCCAAAGTCAATATATTCAAAGCAATCAATATTCAACATTTCGATTCTTCTGCATAGGCAACCAACTTCTTTACAGAGAGAGAGAGAGCGAGAGAGAGAGAGAGAGAGAGAGAGAGAGAGAGAGAGAGAGAGAGAGAGAGAGAGAGAGAGAGAGAGAGAGAAGAATATGTGCACACGAAGGCCACAAGGGTACAAATGAAATGAACTGAGTCAAGGAAGATCTTCTTCAGGACTATAAACATTAAACTGCAAAAGGTTTTTATTTTTTATATTTTTATATAGCAATATTCTTTCAGAACTCAGACTAGGCCAAACCACTTTACACACACACACACACACACACACACACACACACACACACACACACACACACACACACACACACACAGAGTATATTAAAGTTCAAGGGAGCATTATTGATATTATTCATACAAAATAAATAGTTCACTTTTTCATTCTTAATTTGTCTTTACTATGTGCCTGAGTTGTTTATGCAACATTATTTGTATCAAGCAAAATTATCTGTATGGCACAAATCCAAATTAAAAAATAAATAAAACAAAAAACAACAACAACAAAGCAACCTACAAACAGGCCACAAGAAACAACAATTAGTAACCATAATTAGCAAGATAAAGTGTTGACAACCAAATGTTAAAGTCCAACTTAAGAAATAAGACAGGCACTTTGTAATTCAAATATGAACAAACACTGATCAATAAATCAATCAAAAATCCAAATCAATTACTGATTTAAATTTTAACTTTTGGCCAGAGAAAAAAAAAAAGGGGGGTCTTGGCCAGAGAAGAGAAATGAGTGTCTTGGCCAGTACAGAAAAAACAGGTGCTCTTGGCCAGAGAAATTTTTTTTTTTAAAAATGGGTGGTCTTGGCCAGAGAAAAACAAACAAAAACAGGTGGCCAGAGAAAAAACACACAAAAAAAACAAAAAACGGTGGTCTTGGCTAGCATAGAAGAAAAGTTTTTCTTGGCCAGAGAAAAAAAAAAAAAAAAAAAAAAAAAACGGGTGGTCTTGGCCACCAGAGAAAAAAAAAGGAGAAAAAAAAGTGGATTTTGCCAGAGGAAAAAAATGGGTGGTCTTGGCCAGAGAAAAAAAAACAACAATGGTTGATTTTGGCCAGCAGAAAAAGAAAGAAAGAAGGTTTTCCTGACCAGAGAAAAACAGGTGGTCTTGGCCAGAGAAAAAAAACAGGTGGTCTTGGCCAGAGAAACAAAAAAGAAGGTGGTCTTGGCCAGAGAGAAAAAAAAAATGGGTAGTCTTGGCCAGAGAAAAAAACAGGTGGTCTTGGCCAGAGAAAAAAAAACAAAAAAACAGGTTTCTTGGCCAGAAAAACAAACAAACAAAAAACAGGTGATCTTGGCCATAGAAAAAAACAGGTGGTCTTGGCCAGAGAAAAAAAGAGGTGGTCTTGGCCAGAGAAGAAAAAAAAAGGTGGTCTTTGTCAGAGAAAAAAAAGGGTAGTCTTGGCCAGAGAAAAAAACAGGTGGTCTTGGCCAGAGAAAAAAACAGCCGTCTTCGCCCGAAAAAAGAAGAAAAAAGGTGGTCTTGGCCATAGAAAAAAAACAGGTGGTTTTGGCCAGAGAAAAAGAATGGGTAGCTTGGCCAGAGAAAAAAGAAGAAAAAAAGGTGGTCTTGGCCAGATAAAAAAACAAAAATGGGTGATCTTGGCCAGAGAAAAAAACAGGTGGTCTTGGCCAGAGAAAAAAACAAAAATGGGTGGACTTGGCCAGAGAAAAAAACGTGTGGTCTTGGCCAGAGAAAAAAAAAAATGGGTGGTCTTGGCCAGAGAAAAAAATGGGTGGTCTTGGCCTGAGAAAAAACAAACTGATTTCACAGCTTAACCTGTCAGTCTGTGGAATCTCTCCACTCTATCTTGAAAGGCTTTTCCACAAATCTAAGTGCATAATTCTGTGTATAGATTATGTGCACACATGTGTATACCTATGTGTATATGTGTGAATGGTGTGTGCCACAGTGCATTTGCTATATCAGATCAAGCGTTTATAAGTTGGAGAAAGAGAGATATGGTTTATGATCAATAGATTGACCATAACAATATTGTGGGAGAACAATATGTAAACATGATTAAGTACAAAATACATTCAGGCATAATACACATTTAGCAAAAGTAAGTCACGAATAAAAAAATAAAATAAAAACCTCAATCAGAAAAGAATATAAAAAAGAAAAAAAGAGTTGTCAAATTAAACAGAAAAAAGGGCATTACTTGTCAGACAGGCAATGTGATGCATAAAAATATTACAGGCTTATATCCATATAGTGCAGCCATGAATATATCAGCATGAAGAATGATCAGTCATCTTCAGCAGCTATCGCACTGACCGTACTGACATTTCTAGATGGGGAATGCACAGTTTTAGCCAACACTTTTTGAGACACAAGAAACATGTTACATTGGATATGCACCACTTTTGAGTCCTTTTTGATGCACTTGCACTGCTAGAAACAAGTACTTTCCAAGGGCAACCAAACTGCTCTCTTCAGTACATTTTAGCACACTGAGCACCTGGTCCTGAAGTGAAATGTTTTGAGCTTTGTTTCTGATGTTTTCATGCATGAAGCAGTCACAGAAAAACCTGCATAAAACAGTTTGAGATGTTCTTTGCTGACTTTATCGTGAGTGAACTGTAAACAAATTATGCACAATCACTAAACATGTGCATTCCATCAACTCTGTGACATCAAACTCAAGCTTTAATCTCAAAATAAACTAACCCATTTTGTGCTCCATTCCATTTTCTTTGTCTCCTACATTATCGGGGGAAAATGAGCATGCACAATCTGCCTCTGAAAGGGAGTAATGAAGCCTGTGCGCATCGAACAGGAACATCCCAAGACTAAATCAGGTGAGTGCAGTCCTGCAGATACTCACTTTGATTGGTGCCAAGCACACTTTTAAAGCGGTGATACATTTCAAAGTGTGTGCTTTGTGCATATGCAACTGTTTGTTACAGTTTAGTTACAGTACAGAGCAAGCAATGAGCATGGTTATGGATGATCAGTCACTGAATGTACTTGCTGCCAACAGTGACAGTGGTTCAGTTTGAGATTTTCTTTGTTGCCTTTATCATGAGTGAATTGTAAACAAATTATGCAGAAACACTATACGTGTGCATTCCATCAACCCTGTGACATCAAACTCGAGCTTTAATCTCAAAATAAACTAACCCATTTTGTGCACCATTCAATTGTCTTTAAATTGATGTATAGATAAATAGGGGTGGATTGACGTTGCACATTTGTCAAAGGCATCAATAGTAGTTGAGAAGTCACAGCAGTTTAAAGTAGGTAAGTAGTGATCTGCAAGGCAGCACTCCCGCATTGCTGGTTCTGAGCTGCAGCGTGCTTCTGCACTGCTTGTTTCCAAGCATATATATTTTGCATGCACTGCTGGCAATGAAAGGGTTAAACCATTCTTTAAAAAATTGCAAAAACAGAATGGGCAGAAACAGTAAAATAAATTGTGTATAAATGTACAACAAAACTTTTTTTTATTTTTTACTGTATATACAAATATATGCACAATGTCAAATATCAGCGCCATGTGGCAGCACGTTGCACACTTGTCGATGGCATCAATAGTCTGACATAATGTTAGTCCAAATATTCCCAACGCAGGCACCGGAGTTTTGTAATGAACACATACACAAATGGCAAGAGGACTATTGGGCGGTTCAGTGAAGCTGGTTTGCATGAATGAATGCCCTTTGTAATCTTTCATGCATGAAGTCGTGAGAGGTTGCAGCGTCACTTCTGGGCCGATTTCTGAGTAGGCGTTGCTTTACACTGTGTATAACAGTGGAAATTTAACCTAGAATTGCAAAGCAATACAAATGGCACCACTGTTGCAGTTGCAAAAATTACCGTGGAAAGGGGACGGAGGGTGGGAAAAAAGTGTCTTTGCATCGTTTTCTGGCAGATCAAAAGATCATGAGTTCATGGAAAAAATGTGTTATGGGGCATCCTGTAGCACGAGCAACAAGTTACTGCTTGTTGCCAGACATTCTGACTACGGGCCTCCAAAAATGTCTTTAAAGTTGGCAGTGTAAAATTTGCAAATTCACTGTCACCGCCTTCCATTGTGAAGAAAGTATGCACCAAAAGTAAAAGCAGCCAAGGGTCTTAAGCGATGCTGGGCAAAAGTGAAGGGAGTTAACAACCCCGCCTGAACAACCCAATAGGGTCAGAGGAGACAACCAGGGCTTCAGAAGAACTATGGCCACTGGAAAATGTGGCTGATCGGGCCCAGTGCAGCGTCTAGGCAAATTTGTCACAAGCTAAAAATAACTGATTCAAAAACACAGAAGCTTTTGTCCCTTTCCAGATCCTGGCTGTTAACAAGAAGAATGCACCTGGAGTGACATGTTCTTTAAGTTTAAGTAACACTTTGGGAAGGAATATTTTTCAACTTTGGCGCACTTGTTACTGAATGTAATATATGACCCGCACGTATGATGTAGTGTATGCATGCTGACCAAGTTTTGTGAAAGTTGCCACATTGAACCATCACTAGATCAGAGTCCCATTTGCTCAGTGTGACCGCTAAAGTTATACCAAAAACAGGCACAGACATATACATTATGTACAAATGGATATACCAACCCAATTTATCGTGTAACAAAAACTCACATTTTAGTCAGCAATGTGAGCAGTGTAAAGGTGCACCAAAATGTGTACTGTGCAGAAACACCAATGAAATCCTCCTCTATGATCACACATAAATCATCTTTGACTGATCCCTAACATAAACATATGGTTATTTACATAGGATTGTTAAGGAATGAATATAACAAAATGTAAAAACAAAAAAACTAAAACTGATCACCCATGTCTGAATTAGCTAGTTAGGTTCTATATTGTAATGCCGTCACTGGGTCACCTCAGAACAAACAACTCTTCCAAATCACACTTTCAAAAAAATGTCAACATCAGACACAAAAACAAACCAAATCACAAGCAACCAGGTTCAGAATCACAGCTCTGCATGTCATACAGTCTAAAGTCTATGTATACACAGTATAAACTATTAACAACCGGTGACATCTACTGATTTCCTTCAGGACAGGGAAAAATATCTTCTAGTGCTGCACAAGGATTCTTCAACAACGCCCTCAAAGAATGTGTCTGAAAATACTTTTTCGTCTTATGTCAGTTAAATCTGCATAGTGTAATAAAACATGACCCATGGTAGCTAACCTGCTGCAGGGAATATGGCATACATGATTCGACAAGTATTTTGGATGGGACTCTAAACCTGGGCCCTCTGTGTGTATTTATACACAATATGTAAAAACAAAACTCACATTAAGATCATGTTAAAGATTCTGCAGACCATGTCAGAGATTGGTGGATTATGCAAACACTAAAATAATCCAGCAAGCACTAAAAGAGCAGATGAACATGTGTAGCTGCAAACAATGCTGTAAACTAGTGTATGTTTGTATGGTGTATATATACAGAATGTGCACCGAGATGGGCAGCAGTTTCATGTGGCACCAGCCATGTAACAACCTAATAAAGAACAGTAACAGTAAGTACATCACTTCGGTAGATATTTAAACACACTATGTAAATCTACAGTCACCTGTTCAGTCACTTGTGACTAGAGCACAGTGAGTCTGCTTGTGAGCAGAGAATGGCACTATTAAAAAAATGAATTAATCCCAGGTGGTTCATGTCTCGGACGGAACTGTCGTTAGGGTGATAATACTCAGACCAAACCGCTACATGTTTTCATGGGCCACTAGACAATTCACAAAATAGCATGCACTCATGAGTCAATGCATAATTCAAAAATGAAATGTATTTATTAGCCCAAAGACAACTCCCCAAAACGTGTTCATTAGCCAACAGACATTCCCCAAACAACATGTATTCTATCAGCCAATAGACAATTCCCCAAACAACATGTATTCTATCACCTAATAAAATAAAAACAATCCCCAAACAACATGTATTCTATCACCTACTAAACAAATTCCCCATACAACACGTATTCTATCACCTGATAAAAAATTCCCCAAACAGCATGTGTTCATCATCCAATAAAAAAATCCCCAAACAGCATGTATTCACCAGCCAAAAGACAATTCCCCAAACAACATGTATTCTGTCAGCCAACAGACCAATCCCCAAACAACATGTATTCATCAGCCAAAAGACAATTCCCCAAACAACATGTATTCTGTCAGCCAACAGACCAATCCCCAAACAACATGTATTCATCAGCCAAAAGACAATTCCCCAAACAACATGTATTCTGTCAGCCAACAGACCAATCCCCAAACAACATGTATTCATCAGCCAAAAGACAATTCCCCAAACAACATGTATTCTGTCAGCCAACAGACCAATCCCCAAACAACACGTATTCTATCAGCCAAAAGACAATTCCCCAAACAACATGTATTCTGTCAGCCAACAGACCAATCCCCAAACAACATGTATGCTATCAGCCAATAAACAATTCCCCCAAACAGCATATGTCCATCAGCCAATAAGTAACTCAAAAAAATAATATTTACAACAGACCAAACTACTCTGACTGAAAGCTCCGCCCTCAAGACTGGCAAGTAAGTGGAAACACGCTAAGTTTTCTGCCAGACTTACCCTCATTAACATAAACTGGTCATCATCTGAACGGTGTTTCCCAGGCTTGTTGACTGAAAAAATGGAGTGGTCAGTTCACAAAAGTGTTGATACTAACAGAGCAGCCTACTACCAATGAAGCAAAACTGCAGACAAAGTGGTGAGTCTAGGGTTTGTTCCATGCTGCATGCGTCTAAAGGCAAGACTGGAGTCCACAGAAAACGAAAATCTTCATCTCGTCTTTTTCACTGACGAACAGATCTTGCCTGCCAGTAAAGATGCTGGAAATGATTAACAGCAAAACCAGCCAGCCTAGCAACAGTAATCACAGCAGTCTTTCACCTTTAGAAAGATGCACACACACGCACGCACGCACGCACGCGCGCGCGCGCGCGCGCGCGCACACACACACACACACACACACACACACACACACACACACACACACACACACACACTGAATGACACATGGCACAACACGCACACACATTATTTGCACAAGCACATGCACATATACCAGAGCATATATATAATGAATGCAATATAGAAGTTTAACACCCACACACACACCATACACACATGCATGTATGCACACACCTTTTTCCTCACAAAACAAAACACAGCAAAGCAATCATCAGACCAGCATCAGCCAAGGTAAATATTCTCGGCGCTAGAGTCTCTTAAAGGAGATTGACACCAGTCTTTGTTGACAATGACGCGACCACAGGAGCAGACGGTTTCCTGCTGGTCCCAGGTCAGCTCCACCTTCAGACTGCATCCAGTGCACGGGGTACGTTCGAGAAGTTTCACCTGTGACGTAAAAATAACATTTTAAGGATTTTTAGTTAGTTGGTGCTCTGAGTCCAGTCAATCGCAAAGGATTACATCAGGATTGAAAACAAATTTAGATGCTGAATCAAACCAAGGTCCTTCTGCTTACCATCCTAATGCCTTACCGCTAGGCCAAACTGGCTCTGTGCAGTAGCGAATCATGCGAGAAGCCCAAAGAGTGGCTGATGTGCTTGACCCACAAGCTAGAGTATAGCTGGATTCCCCCCCTCAAAAAAAACTTCAAAAATAGGTAATGGTGCTTGGTAGCTGATCCTGATCATTAAAAGGGAACCGACACGAAGACGCAAGCTGGACTGAACATGTGCAAAATGTGAAAACATTACATCTGCAGGCTGCTTCATTTCGGTTGGTCTGTCAAAAGAATTACCTCTCTGTTTTGAACCTGAGCCACTGCTCAGCACAGAACCGATGATGATAGAACTTGCCCGTTTGCCAGAGAACTGGAACTTCTGAGTGGCTCACCTCATAAGCTTCATAGCCCTTGTCCAGAGTGAAGGCCAGATGAAACTGCACACGTTCCCCTTCGTACCGGGAGCCTTCCATGTCAGCAAATAGGGGAATGTAGAACACCTTCACTGCGGTGCTGCTCTTGCCAAGGTCCAGGTCGATGTAGCCGGCCAGTTTTTTGTTCCTTGCCCGGATGGTACCCTTGCATACAGCCAGCTTGGCTCGTGACTGGCCACCTGTAGCACAGAGACAGGTTAGCAGTTCTTCCGTGTGCTGTCCAACTTCAACATTTTCAAGACTCTTGTAATGCAGGCCACCAGAACAATGAGGCCAGACTCCTTTTCCAATTGTCCAGATCCACCTGAGACACACTCCTATGCTTTACCCTCTCTCCACTGGCTACCGACCCAGCAAGAATGCAAACTGTCTTTATTAGGCCTGAAGATCATCTCTGATCAAGCCCCCCCTTTACTGTTCAGACCTTCTTTACCTTTACACTCCTTCATGGCAACCCTGCTCTTCTGCAGACACAAGACTGTTCAGAATACCACCCTTCCGCGCTGAGTCCCATGGTCAGTGATTTTTTTCTTAGCAGGCTCCAGCTACCTGGAACAACTGCTTGTCTCTGTCACGCTACCTCTCTTGTTTTTTCTCTCCAAATCTTCCTTGAAAACCTGTCAGTGTTCAAAAACCTTCTCTTCTGAGGTTTAGTCCCATTGCTGTGAGATGTGCACATGAATGTGCATGTGTATGTGTGTGTGTGAATGCGTGCATGCACTTCTGCATGCATGTGTGTGTGCAATGTGCATTTGACTCTCTGTTGTCACACAAGTCCGCTCAATCAGAGACATCACATACACACACACACACACACACACACACACACACACACACACACACACACACACACACACACACACTCGCCAGTTCAAAAGTAACTGACAATGCTTTGGGCCAATTTCTGGTCAGGCATACTAAGTCCTTTAATTATTATGCTGGATTATTTTGCAGTTTCCACAATCCACCCAACTCTGACATGGACTACAGGATCTTTAACGGACATATGCGATCTTTTCGCCTACATACATATATGCACATGGGGGGGACCCCTGTTTCTAGTCTCACCCAAAGGAATTTTGAAGAGTCAGCACAAAATCTGACCCTAAAGAGAAATCTTAGGATGGGCACAACGCCTAGCATGTAATGATGGGGTCAGTTCAGCTGATGCAGGGTATGCTAGATCCAAGGTGTGGTGACCACCCTCGGCTGTGCTTAACTCGGCTTTCGAGAGGGAGTGCTCTCGTTTAGCGTCACCACCTCTGCTTCCTTCTTTGTCTCTGTCTGTCTGTCTGTCTTTCCGTTGTTTGTCCTCAGGTGACTCTCTGCGGTTGACAGCGTGTTAAAATCCAAGAACCAACTCACCAACTCTCTCTCATTCTTGGCATGTGTATCTCTCTACGACTCCGTCCGTCTGCTGCCTGTCTGTGTGTTCACATCTCTCCTCCCCCCCCCACACACACACAGCTTTTCTCTCTGTTCTTCTGTCTCCCTTCTCCCCCCCCCGTATGTGTGTGTGTTTCTCTAGCTCTCTTCTCGTCTGCCCACCACCCCTCCTCCTCCCCCTTGTCTCTCTGTTTGTCTGTCTCCCCCCCCCCCCCCCCCACCCCCGTCCATTCCCTCACCCCACCCCGATGTGGCATACTTTTGATGCAGCGATCTTCAACGTGACCGATGGAGCTGCTGGTCACCAGGCGCCGGATTCCATCCACCGTGTCCCTGCCCAGCCACTCGCGGGGGTAGCGTGGCCTCATCACTGTCTTGCTCAGCTTCTGCATTGCATCTTCCTGCAGCATTTCAGCTTCCACCAAACAGTCGGTGGCACCTGCACGTGGATTCAACAGGTAAGTAAGTAACTTGGTGCTTTATGCCCAGTCAACCGGTACGGTTATATCAGGGTGTTACACATTTGTCGGCACACAATAATTGTTAAAAATATGTAGATGCGAAAACTGGTATATATATATTCAGATTTTTAAAAACAGATTTAAAAAACAGGTAAAACAAAAACAGACAAACTCTTCTCATATATATAGATATAAACCCTTTGTCAAGTCAATCCGCAAAACCACTCTCTTTGCAAACATAAAACATACATGCACACACATCAGACACAAATTTTCGAAAAGTTAGTCCCTTCAATATTACCCCTGTTAAAAGAGTACATAAGGCTAGGACATGCTGGTATCGTTGGTCAGTCTATCTAATTTATAGATACCAGATTAAAGAAAAATATCAAAAAGGAATGGACATACACAATACAATTTTATTTTATTTTATGCATAATGGCAAATACCAATGCCATATATGGCAGCAAGCGGCACATACCACCTACCAAGATTCAGCAGGTATTTGAAGCAGATCAAGCCAAGCAGACTAATAGACTCATTCCCAAAAACGATTTTGAAAATCCATGTACAGGATTATCACACTAATTTCATGACCAGTTTCCCCTTGCTTCCATCAGATGTTACATAATGCATTGCTTTTGAGTTGTTTTAATTTCTCGTCATCAAGGAAAATGAAAAAAAAATGAAAAAAAAAAAATCAAAATCAGTGGCCAATGCTACAAAATGAAAATGAAAAAGAAAGCAACCATTCAAAATCAGTGGGCAATGCTGGAAATGGAAAATGAAAAAAAAAAAAGTGACCATTCAAAATCAGTGGGCTATGCAACAACTGGAAAATGAAAAAGAAAGTGACCATTCAAAATCAGTGGGCAATGCTACAAATGAAAAATGAAAAAGAAAGCGACCATTCAAAATCAAAGAGGCATTCAAAATCAGTGGGCAATGCTACAAATGAAAAATGAAAAAGAAAGCGACCATTCAAAATCAAAGAGGAAACTGATGAGAGACTGGTACATAAGTTACCTGATGGATGGTTACCAAGACAAATCTATGTTTCTTGTTATTATATAAGGTTTAGTTTTTTTGTCAATCCTTGAAAGGTAAGTAAAAGTAATCACACCTACTGGTAAGCTGTTAAATGTATATCTTTCAATGAATGCTTTATAAGGAACTGGAATGAAAATAAAACCAGTTCTAGTGTCTCTGTGAGAAATTCCTGCCAAACAATTTGGGAAAGCACCGCCAAGAACGGCCAGCAGGCAAAATGGAGTCAGAGATCAAGTTCCTCAAAACAAAAACAAACAAAAAAACAGAAGCAAAACACAAGATCTCATATTGTATATTATTGTCACCAAAGACCAGTCAGGGTGGGGCTTCACTGTCCAGCAAGGTCATCCATGACGACAGAGCAGCCTACACAGTCTCAACCTCCAGCTTGACAGTGAAGGTGACACAGTCACCCATGCCCTCCACTGGACAGCCTCAAGAGGTCACAGTCAGACCACACATGCCATCCTCCTCACAGATTCAGTAAGCTTGCTACAAAACATCATCAGTGAAAAGTGGAATGGGGAGCACAGACTGGAATGTGTCAATAGGTGACATCCACCCAGCAACCATGGGGAGCACAGACTGGAATGTGTCAATAGCTGACATCCACCCAGCAACCATGGGGAGCACAGACTGGAATGTGTCAATAGGTGACATCCACCCAGCAACCATGGGGAGCACAGACTGGAATGTGTCAATAGCTGACATCCACCCAGCAACCATGGGGAGCACAGACTGGAATGTGTCAATAGCTGACATCCACCCAGCAACCATGGGGAGCACAGACTGGAATGTGTCAATAGCTGACATCCACCCAGCAACCATGGGGAGCACAGACTGGAATGTGTCAATAGCTGACATCCACCCAGCAACCATGGGGAGCACAGACTGGAATGTGTCAATAGCTGACATCCACCCAGCAACCATTCATTTGCTGCTTGCTGATACAGATACGCACTATGCAGCAACTGAAACGTCCTGGAATGGCTGCAGCATTAAAGCGATATTTAAGACAGATGCCAGCAACAATTCTCATTTGCTTGTGCTCTTGGAGGCTGAGGCGTGCATACCTGGTCGGATGCTCGTCCCAAACCCCATGAGACTGAGAAGGACGAAGAGGTAGAAGGTGGACTGGGGGCTGCGGACAGCTTCATGCCAGCGACGTACCTGGGCCAGCACTTGTTCCAGGCTGTACAGCTGAAATAGCACAGAGGTGTTGGTATCTAAAGCAGGTTGAAAACTCTGTCGTTTTGTAGCCTGATAAAGAGGATTACCCCAAAACTTTGCAGGTTGTGTTTTGTCTTAATAATTAGCATTCTCTTGAACCTTTCAAGCGTTTGGAGACTGAAAACTACCCCCCCCCCCCCATCAACCACAAAGGTCACCTGAGGATGGTGGTTGGGGGGGGGGGGGGGTCCCCCACCGTCCTACCGTGTCATTGATTTTTCTGTACCAGATTATCCACTTGCTTGAGATGAAACAGAACAAGATCTGATCCACCTGCTCAGTCATTCTTGAGGCATTAATTAACTCATAGCAGTTATCCAGCAAAAGTAGTTCATATCTGAAATTTTAGCATCAGCCTATTGCGCTCACATCACAACAAAGAAAGGAACAGGCAGTCAATGAGTCACAGACTTGGCAACAAAAATAAACATGTAACATCTCACCTTCCCAAACTTTGGATTGCGGATGGCCAGGATCCACTCCTTGTAGTGAAGATCAAGCGTGCGCTTCCCCATGTCCTGGCCAGCATTGGGATAGCGGAAAATGGTCTCCAACAGGCAGACAATGCTTTCAATCTCTTTTTCCGGGACATTTGGATTTTCCACGGCAACAATACTTTCAGATCCGCGAAACTTCAGCTTCTTTCTGGAGATGTTCAGCCTCAGCGACGTAAGGTCTTCTCCCTCAACAAAGTTCTTCAGTGCACTGGTGCAACTGTGGAATAACGAGTAGAACCAACGCACATTCTTTTCCAGTAAGGTGCCCCTGTCCAGCAAAACAACGCTATAGCACTCCATGATCAGGTCCTCTATGACGGTCACGCTGTCTCGGATGAACCTGACTTTGTGGTCAATCCTCTTCAATGACACAAATGCATGCAGACCCTTCGGGTAGACTCTGTTGACAAAGTCGCAAGCTTGGAGTCGCACGTGAATCTCGTTCATGTAAGTGTAGCAGTCCTCCTGACCCTGAGGCGTGTGAAGCCTAGCCTGAAGGAAGTACTTGCACGCTGTGTCGGCATTGGAGATCACTTCTTCCAGTCGCTCCTCCATGTTAGCCTGACTTGTGCGCACAGTGGGGTCATCTCCTGGGTTCCAGCCGGTGTATTTGGCAATTCGTCGCTGGAAGGCATTGCCGAACATGTGGTAGATGTGCATCAAGGTCTGGTTAGATCTCTCGTCAAGATCTTCGGGGTCTTTGCTTGCACCACTTCGAGAGTAGCACAGTTTGAGCGCCGCGTTGAAATGAGACTCCGCTTCTTCCTCTTCTTGGGGCCGACACAAGCTGAAGAAGCGTCCCAGGTGGGCTCTGAAGTTGGGATCGTCAGGGAATGTTCTGCATAGGTTTTGAAGGATTTCCAGGCGACCATCGAACGGTGGGTATGAGTCCAGGTCAGACATGATCTGGGAAAACTGAGGCTTTCTTCTGGTCTGGGTATCTTGAGCTGCCAGATCCCCCACTTCCTCATTGTCGCGAAAAATGAATGTTTTTGTCAGGATGTATGTGACTGCGTGGGACGTCACCGCTGACTTGGTTTTCTTTTTGGCTACCTCCTGAATGAAGTCGACGCAGAAAGACTTCAAACAGTACTTTGCTTCTTTGCTCAGCTCATTACCTCTTGCTTCTTTGGTGGATGCACCGCTTGCTTTACTGGTTTCCTTGCTCGGGCTGGGCCTTCTATTCAGAATCTGCTCCAAGATTTCCCTGGCGATGATGTAATGGGTGATCCGTAGGTACCCACGTCTTCCTTCGTTGGAATCCTGCACTACAAGAATCTGAAACTGGTCCGGGAAATCTTCCAGAGCCATAATGTAATTGCTCGGCTTTCCCATGATGTTCGCAAAGAACTGGCATGGAATAGATGTCTGTCCATAGTAGTAGATCAGTGAAATATATCCAAGGCACTTCTGCCATGGCTCCAACTCCTTGCTCGGGTTTGGATGCAGACCCAAGTAGCCTCTCACATAGGCTCTGACACCTTGGAATTCATGCGCATACACTGTCATGCCAAACTCAAACATCTGGTGTTTCTCTTTTTCTTCTCGTACATCACTGTCAAGCTTTTCAAGCTTCCTTATCTTCTCCTGGTCTGTCTCACAACGGCCTCTGAATCTCAGCACAAGATTTCGGGACTCCTGCTTTGTCACAAAGCCAGACAACAAAAATTGGCTGCCTGTTGGGGTTACACGGACATCCGATTCATCCAAACGGTACAGGTATCGCTTCAGGTAAAGGACAACCACAGGGCTGCGTTGCAGAAACAGTGAAATCTGCTTCAACCTTGGTTCATCCTCTCCGTCAAACAGGGCAACCACCGGAATGCGTGAGCGATGATATAGGAAGATCAGTTTGTCGGCAACATCTTCAGGTGAAGACCCCGACCTCTGCCTAACTTTAGCACATGGTACATCCTCATGGAGATCCCACAGCACCCGCTGAGCCATTGTTGAACCTCCGGAACCAGGGGCATGGAAAAAGCTCACCATGCCATTCAGTTTGAACTGGGCGATCAGATTCTCCCGAATGTACGTTGCCATTCTTTTGGAGATGCTGCGCTCCACATCAAAGTACCCTGCTCCAACATCGTACCAAACGTGCCACCTGATTGTCCCTCCCCGAAAGAAGTTTTCTGCCTCCGACTTCAAATCATCAGCCGTCAAATCCTGTTTTTTATAAGGACTTTTGAGGTACAGAACTTCAAGATCTTCAGCAAGCCAAGCAGCATCTTTGTCTTCAAGAGTTGTCTGGGTCTTGTCCTCAGCTGGAAGTTGGTACTGGAACTGAGACGGTGTCACACTGTCCTGTGTCCACTGCTGGATTTCTAAACACACTTCCTCCAAGTGAGTGTGAAAGATTTGAGCCTTGCCCTCATACTCGTACTGTATCATTTCCACCACCTTTGACTGGCTGAGGTCGGTTTCAGGATCTGTGCAGCAGAGAATCAGTCGCGGCTGCAGATGCTCCTGAACTTTTGTCAGGAACTTGTGCATGCACCTGGCTTCCAGCTCAGAGGATGGCCACAGAACA
>OY757556.1:4403990-4416490 GCA_963584105.1 Alviniconcha strummeri
CTTGAACCCTGGGTAAAGCACAGATGCCCCCCCCCCCCCCCCCCCACTCCTTACTCTCCGTGTGGTGGACTCAGTGTCCAGTTCTTCAAATGAGACAAAAGTCTGAGGTCCAGTGGTCCAGTGTGATACTGACAGGAGCATGTACATGTTACGGATCTCACAACAGTGGAAAACTTTGTCGTAGCAAACAGCTGGCAAACTGAATCATGCAGGAAAGCAGCAAACCAAACAACATTAGATAATAATAAGTCGGGTGGGTTGTGAGCACGGATCTCTTACCCCTGGCCTGCGTAAGACAAAGCAACTTCTTTTGGGGAAACGGTCCCATTTGGAACACCAACGAGTCAAGCTCCCCTCCCCCCAGCTTCTTCTGTACATTGTAAAAATGTATGGTTGTGGTGACTATTGTCTGGTTCTCGCAGCCAAACCCTGGAGTATTAGTTGATATATTTGATTCAGATAGTTGCCCAACAGAGATCTGAACTCATGCAATACAAAAACAATAAACTTTTTTCTTTTCTTTTTTAATGAAACAGGTTGAGGTTGCCCTCAAGGTCATATTAGGGCAAAGCACACCTCACTGACTCAAAGGTGAAGGATCTTCTATCTTCCTTTTTTTTCTTTTTAAAGCAAGAACAACAAAAACAACACCCCTGACAACAAACAAAACGAAGCAAGTTTTTCACCACTTCTTCAATCATCCCAAAGTTTATCAAACAAACCATAATGATATGCTTTGCAAAGCAATTTTTCTCTCTCAAATAAACAAAACTGATGAATGGCAGCTGCTACCATATCATTAGCAATCATTATAATAATAACCCCACCCAATCCACAACCCCACCAAAAGAAAGCAGGAAAAAAGAAAGAAAAAACAGAAGAGACAAAAGAGCAAACCCAACAACACCTTCATCTGTGGCCTCCAGTTTTTCCACCATGAATCCACAGTCAATCTTTTCCAGTGCTTCAGTGAAAGCCTTGTAAGCACAGGGGCGTGTACAGCCTGCAGAAGAAAAATTAATGTGTTACACTCAGCTTTAAAAGGATCAAATTATCTTCTTAAAAATTCTGAGTAAAGTTTGCAGCTACCTTTTTCTTTTTTTTCTTTTTTGTTTTCCAAGTTACTCAGAACTAAACAAAAACAACAACAAAAAATCAACAAACTTACCTTTGTCCAACAAACGAGCGAGAAATCGCCTGTTGCATTCCAGCTGAGTCTCCACGCCACCCTTTTCCACAAACTCAGCATCATGGCAGGAAAAGACGGACACTTTAATCAAGTGGTCCGACAAATCTGACAAGAACGTCAAGTCTTCAAGCAGCCAGTCCGAGTTGGCCAGGATCCGCCGCTGCCAGATGGCCGTGTACTTCTTGCTCTCACCACTCATACCTGTACAGCAAACCAGAGACACTACAGTATGCTTCCATCAAACAACATCTGCAGCTCAACTTCAAGCTGAAGCTTGTTTGATGCTCAGACTGTGTTCTCGTATACTGCCTCAGTGCCTGTGCTTAGACCTTTCTTCAAATAAGCATGTTATTTAAACCAAAACGGCGAAAGAGATTTCCTTTTTCTTTTCTTTTTTGGAAAACATAATGAGCATCCTAGATGTAGTAATACGAACATGTATTTCTGTGCTCTACAAAGTGTCATTATTATCATCCTCATCATTATCACATCACCTTTGATGTCTTGTCAGCTGACTGACAAACACCCAACCAACACAGAGAGTCATGGGTCAGGGTCATGACTGGAGTAAAACAGGGTGATAATGGCAGGCAGAGTAAGCCGCCAGGGTTAATTTTTTAATTTGTGGTAGATAATTCTTATGTTTTATTAGGGCAGCAACTTTTAAGAGGGGGTCCTTGGGAAGTGGCAATTTTTGATATGCACAGCTTGATGCCAGTGAGATTTTTCATGTTTTTATAAATTATGAATGACTTTTTACTTGGATTTTTTTGCTGTTGTAATTTAATGTTTTATGATTGGAGTGAATGTGTGATGAGTGTACCTGGCACCACAAAACATTCCTCATGCAACTATACTGACACTTGGTAATAAAGTTATATTGTATTGTATAATAATGGCTTATGAAAAAGTCTGTCATCAAATCACAAGTGAAAGTTTCTTTCACTAATTATGTCAAAACCTTGTCTTTCAGTTTCATGGATGGTGGTGCAATAGCTGGGGTCAGGGGTCGGGGTCTTTAAGGAACCAGACAGGCAGAACTGAATTAGACAGGATTCGCATTAACTGGTAATTTACAGTATTTAAGATAGATCTGCATTTACCGGAAACAAAATCAGCAATCAGTCTAATGTACTGGCTGTTATTTTGACAGGTTCTTAATTATTTTTTTAAGGCAAATACTGAGAGAGAGAGAGAGAGAGAGAGAGAGAGAGAGAGAGAGAGAGAGAGAGAGAGAGAGAGAGAGAGAGAGAGAGAGAGAGAGAGAGAGAGAGACAGACAGACAGACAGACAGAGACAGAGACAGAGAGACAGAGAGACAGAGACAGAGACAGAGACAGAGACAGAGAGAGAGTGTTTTGTGTGTGTGAGTGTTTGTGCACACATATGTGTTTGTGTGCATGTATGCATGCATGCGTGTATGTGTGTGCATGTGTATGTGTGTGTGTGCGTGTGTGTGTGTGTGTGTGTGTGTGTTTGTTTTTGTAGTGTGCAGTGCTTGTGGGCCTGGGCACAACATTAGGATGTGCTTGGGGCTGTGCTATAGGTCCTCAAAATGTGGGCCTGAAAAAGCATTTTGCCTGCCAGCAGCTCCACATACAGTAGCACTCTGCTACTACCTATTTTTTTTAATAGTGTTAGGTATTGTATTTCTTCTTCTTCTTTCCTTGGATGCCCACAATCATGTTGATGATTATACTGGCACTTTAGGCGGTCGCAAAGTCCACATTTCAGCTCATTTCATATTTCATATTTCCAGCCACACACCCTTTTTGTCACACACCATAAATATTAGTAATGATCAGACACTGATCCTGAATATTATTGGAAGAAGAAGAAGACTACAAAACTGAGTCCATCAACTGAGACTATATAAACCGTGGTCTTCCGTGTGTATACGCGTGCAAAAAGATCATATACGCACGTTAAAGGTCGCGTGTAGTCCATGTCAGAGTTCGGTGGATTATGGAAAACCAAAAAATTAATAACCCAACATGCACTAAATGTGTCAGAGTCCTGAGAATGTTGAAGATGGACACTAATAGTAATACGGAAGAAGGACTACCCCGAAAATTCGCATATTGTTCCGTGTCTTAAATACATGTTCTTTTTAAGCTTTCCAGAGTTTGAATTTTGCGAGTCTTACCTTACCTTTCGCTGTACGCCTGCCGAATTTGGGTTCGCTGGCTGAGTAAACACATCGGCTGAAGCTTCCGGGTGCTTTTGCTTTCGGTTTTGTAAACCGATTAGCCATGCCTTCAGCGCCATTGCACACATAACATACGAAAAAGGCAATAGCCAATGAACACCGAGAAGACATTTAGTCACCGCACGTCGCTGCCAATGTTATAAATAATAATAATATCTGTGGTCGCTGCCCACATCGAATAACAGATGACAGTGTCTGTGGTAGCTGCTTGTTTTGCAGCTTCGAAAAGGTGTTGCATTGATTACGTTGGATTGCTCGTCTCTGTAAAAAGAAAAATATCGGTGGTCGTCGTCACCCGCTAGATAGATTTTTTAAAGGAGTATTCTCACTCCTTACTACGGATTTGGTAGAAGGGGCATCGTTTAAATGTCATCATAGGTCTCAAATGTCACTGATCAGAATCATCCAAGCAGGCTCATATGAAGAAGAATAAACCCAAAAAATGTGCAATAAAAAGCGAGTCTTTGTGTCGTTCAGTGTGCGTATGCTTCTTTGACACTTGACTGACCTATAGATCAGTCTACTCAGTTTCCGTGACGGAGTGCGCGCTTCCTCACGGTGATGATCAGTGTCGGCAAAACAAGTAACATTTTGACAGTCATATCCGTTTATGCTCAATCATTTTCAGCTTCTCAAGTTAAAAGGCAAAACATGTTTTGCACTGGGAAACTAACTTACCTTGTCTTCGTTTCGCTTTTTACCCATCACAGCTTGCCAGCTACATACGTGCATTCTGCCGGTCAGTCGGTAGAGGGGGGGCGGGAATAGCTCAGTGGTTAGAGCGCCGGACTCGTGATTGAAAGGTCGCGGGTTCGAATCCCTGCTGGAACGGCGGGAGAATTTTCTTCTCCAGGGTCGACTTTCTGTGCTGACTCTTATTTCGGTATCCGTTCCACCCCCGTGTTACCACAGTAGCACGTAAAAAATCCCGGTCATTCTGCCAAAAGTGCAGGTGGCAGGTTACAGCTAAACACGCATACACCTTACGTATGTGGATTTTATTGAACCGTGCTTCGGCATTGGTCACAACTTGTCCCTAATATGTCAAATGACATCTGAGGACATTAAGCATCAACTCATCATCATCATCAGTCGGTAGAGGCCGCTATGAGCCGGGAATTTCCACCAACACAAAAATAGTCACTAGCGGAGACACCCCCCCCCCCCCCCCCCAACCCCCGGCCTCGAAATTTTACCGTGTTGTGTGTTGCCATTAGGCTGTCGGCACCAGTACAGCCCTCTGATGTCAGCATTGCACACTGTAAGATCAGTTCTTCTAATTTCAGTTCAAGTACTGAGTTCTGATCAGTTTTGCGGAACACGTACAGGCACCTGGTATTATTTTTATTATTTGATTTCAAAGCTCAGGGTCGAACGATGCATTGTTCACCCGGCGTCGAAGGGTCTGTAACCGTAGTAACACTGCTAAGCTAAAATGGTTTAAAATACAGTCATTTAAGCTTTATTGTGATTTTGTTTGTTGTTGTTTTATTTCTTATACATTTAATTGCTTTAGTAATTGTTGAGAAAATTTTATTTTTCTTACACATTTAATTGCTTTAGTAATTGTTGAGAAAATTTTATTTTTCTCATTTCTTATTTATTGTTTTTATGACCGTTTTGCTGTCCGTAAAATCGGAAGGAGTTTGATTTTTGCAAGCACATTTTCTTTGCAGCCCACATCGCACGGTTACAATTTATGCATGTGCGATCCATTGTCACGGGTGGGCAGGAATTTTGTCTGCCAAGCAAAATAAACCTCATTGCTATGTGCAAACTCCAAGCATAGGTATACGACATCCTTCCTCCAACCACTGACATAAATGATTATGCCATTGGTCAAAAAAAAAAAAAAAAAAAGAGAAAAAAAAGTCAGCTTTTCAGTGGACTGTGGTGCTCAAATGACTAAATTTATAAACAGACAGTGCAAATTATATCAGACATTTCTTTTATAACCGCCGACATTCTTACGCCAGCACAAATAAAACCAAAATTGTTTGAATGGAGACAGAATTAACTCTCTCTTCTTTTTTTTAACCCAGGTTTACATGTGTGCTTTGACGTTATGTTGATGCCACAGTCCTGTTACTAGTACCTAAACCTTTCAGAGAGTGCTGGCAGCATTGTGGACATCTGCTCAGAGATAAATAGTGCCCCTTCAGTGGCAAAACCAATTCTGGCAGAGTTTGGAGAAAGCAATGCTCAGAGTGTGTGCTGTATGCTGAACCTCCTGTGGTCACTCTAATGCTTGATTGCATACTGTGCTGCCTGTTACCCTTCTCATTCCACTCTGGAATCCACTACATAGGACTCTGGTGTGAAGTCCCCTAAAGGGATGCCAGGGATCTTTGATGTTGCTCTCCTGTCTGGAATCTCAGGGCTGTTATTTTGATTCCTCTTTCCTATCTCCTCTCTGGTTCTTCTACATAGTCCTCTTGCTGTTCTTTCTTGTCATTTTTCTACTAGTGCCAGCAGTGGTCCATACTCCTAGATCCTGTTTTCTCCAGTTCTGCATTATTCATTAAGCTTTTTTATATGGCTCTTGTTGAGAATCTAGGAGATGACAGTTGGTAGGTAGTATGTGCAGCCTGCTGCCATGTATTTGTATTGGTATATTTGCTGTTATGCATTAAAAGAGCAACAAAATATATGGTGTGAACTGTTTCTGTCCATTCCTTTTTTTCCGCTTCTTAGTATGGTACTGATGAATCACAGAATAGTTGATGATACCAGCATTTCCTAGTAATATTTTAAAAGCTGTTGTTGTTTTTAACATGGGCAATACTGAAAGGACTAACCCCGTGAAAAAGCGTACTTGGTGTACATTGTATACCCGTTGTGTTTTGTGTGCAAGTGTGTGCAGTCATGTGTGTGTGTGTGCATGCGTGCATGCATGTGCATGTGTGTGTGTTTGTGTTTATTTTATCATGCTTTGTATGACATTTTTTATTAATTTTTGTGTGTTTTGTTTGTTTGTTTGTTTGTTCATCTATACTAATGATTTGTGTGTGGGTATTTGTGCGTCACGTTTTTCTTTAAGTTGTAAAGTGCTTTGACTTTGAGTCTCCGAAAGCACTCTATCATTGTATTTGTGCATGGATTGATTTTACAGATTTGACTTGAAAAAGGATTTATATATATATTGTCATGAGTCAGAAATGGAGTTAAATAGTGACTTAAAAAATAAATATATATATATAACAAATATTAAGTTTAGTAGTTAGGGCTTTCAGTCTGTATCTGTCATAAGCAAACATACATTGCAAAACTTTTTGTGTTGTCTTGACATTTACTTTATTTATAATCCAGTGACAAGTGTAATGTTGTGTACATAACTTCCACAGCAGCATGAATTTGACTGTTCTAAGAACTAACAAACAAATGAACACAAACAAACAGAAAGTGTTGCCCATGACAAACAAGCATTATGCTGGTGGTCATAAGTAAAATCAATATTCCTGCCTGAAACAGATGTAAAATATCTTGTGTACATAACTTCACAATTTTTTTTTAAATCTTTTGCAATTATCTGCTAGTTCAGAAACAAGCTATCAGTTCTTCTGATGTACAGAAAACTATCAGTCCAACTATAGGCTTTGACTTTGTTAACAAAAAGAACTTGTCAAGACAGCTATATTATGTAGTAATCAATGCAGGAAATTATTAGGATGCAATTTCTTTGAGAAAAACAACTACTTTACACTAAGTTACAGGTGGATTAGAGCGATATTATTAATATCGTTAGTTGTAGAATTCAGTAGACAGTGTTGTGACATGCAATTTAAAAAAATAAAAAATAAAAACTAGACTGTGACAGCATTTAGCAATATCTTTGAGAATGAGGAATTAGTACAACAGGACTGGGGAAGCAATGTTTATTTCGGTTATCAACCTAAGTGAACAATATTTCAATTGAACTTGAGGCAGTCAGGCAAGCAAACAGCTGAAGAAGCCAAAGAAAAAAAGAAGGAAATGGTGGAAAAGAAGAACCTAAAACAAGTTGGGGAGGGGGGATGTGGGGGGGGGGGGGGGGGGGGGGAGAAGCAAATGAGCTGAATGGCTGCATATTCTGGCAATTGCCACCTGTGCCAAACGAAACTCAAAAGAAAAATATGAAAATACCTGCTTAGTCAGATATGAAAATACTGCCCAAAGCCAATGCCATCAAACAAAATGTCTGTAAGAGGTCACTGAGAAATAAACAAATAATTCGAGACCACAGACACGCAAACATGACAGGTATTTTCTGAATTATTCAAATAGAACAACAAACAATGATAACCCAGGGACAGCCAATGTAAAGACGTGCACTATTACTTAATATATTTGCCAATGATAGATCATGCACGAAGAAAGAAAAAGGGGTGGGGTGGAGGGGGGCAGGGGGTGGGGGAGAAGCCATATTTACATCACACAAAGATATACAAATGTAGAAGAAGCTGCATTTACATCACACAAAGATATACAAATGTAGCCAGACCCCTTGCTCAGGGATTGATTCCTCGTGAAAAGAACTAAACAGTTTATCTCAAGGTCAAGACCAACCTGAAGTTAACCATGATGACATGTTGCTTGGATTTATATTTAATGGAGACTGTCAACCCTTTGAGGCAATAATCCAATTTATGAAGCCTATAACAGTAATATTAGTAGAAAAATATGTGTGGTGTATGTTTAAATAAAACACCTCAATAATAATATCCCAAACTTAACATTAAAATAAAAGCAGAGAAGTAAATAACTTATTTAAAACTTATTTAAAATCTCCTGGCACCTTTATCTCGATGGTGTCATCACACCCAAAGCAAAGATCCCCCACCTCCACCCCACCATCCCTCTCCTTTTTACTTGCTGTGTTGACCCCTAAAAATGACTAATGGTCAGAATATTGACTGAAGAAGAAGAAGAAATCTCAGCTTAAGGCCATCTGTAAAAATCCTTCATATAAAATCTTTAAGAAAACTATTTGTGTGTGTGTGTGTGTGTGTGTGTGTGTGTGTGTGTGTGTGTGTGTGTGTGTGTGTGTGTGTGTGTGTGTGTTTACTGTTGCTGAGAAAACAAAAACATACCATAACCTGAGCAAGAGAAAAAAAGAAGAAAAAAAGTAGATAGTCGACTTCCAAAATCAAGCATTAGACAAAGACAAAAGCTTTATATAAGTGGCACTTAGAGATACAGAGGAAGCAGGCACAGATACCAGAAATAAAAATGCTGATCTAATTAATAGCTTAACCTGGCTTACATATGCAGGAAATCGTGCCCAGAAAGATCCCAGCAGAGAGAAAATACCGGTTGACAAAACAGTATTACAGCTGAAAGATGAGTCTTCTCTAAGCCTGGCTATAAAATCATACACAAAAGGAAATAATACTTGCTGTGACAAAATTAAAGAACAATGAAGCTCAAGGTAAATATGGAATATAACACACAAAACGGTACATGCTAAAACACACACACACACATGCACATGTTACAAGCACAATGTCAATTAAAAATTGGTAAAAAGAGTGTTTAAAAAAAATCATATCAAACCAAAATATATATTATATAATTTTCCAAAATAAATTTGCATGTTTCAATACATCTTTGAAAAACATGCTCAAAGTTTGAGCAGCAAAATAGCGCTCCCTTACTGCAATTTAATCAGAACAGAAAAGCAGCATATGCCTACAGTAAGTTACTCATCACACGGAATATTACAGGTGGCTCCTCTCCCTTCAACAAAAAAAAAAACACATTTTTTTTTTTTTTAATAATAAGAGAGAGAGAGAGTCATATGTTGTGTAGTCGAAACATAACCGTCTCTTCTCTTCTGTTAGTAATGCAACAAAGTCGAAAACATTTTCAAACATATTCATAAATGACTATGACACAGTCAAAAGCTCAGAAGACAAAGAATCATGAGAAATTAGTAATGTAACTCACAAGAGGGTACCCACCATGTCTACCCTACGCAAACGACTTTGCTATTCTGTCAATGGTAAAACTGAGCTTATAAAAAACAAAAACGAAACAAAAAAATCCGAATACTTCTTGCGAAGACTGGGGGCTTCACCTCAGCATCAACGAAACAAAAGTTTGGATTTGTTTTTGTTTTAGTTTTTCGTGTACAGAGCCAGATAACATTTAAATACAATACGGAAAAGTCTTTATTCAAGTTGTAGAAAAGCATAAATGTTGGGGTGCCATATTTCAGAGAAACACAAACTTCAATATGACACAGGAACACCATTAATCAAGCAAAGCAATACACATTTTTAAAAGATCAACGAGAGGACAAAGTATACAAGTGGACATAATTTTACAATTATTTGAATTGCCTGTTGCCATGTATGATGCAGCAGTATGGTTTTCTTTTAAATAAACAAAATCCAAACACATGAAAGGTTAAATGTGTGAGCAAGTGCTCTTTGTACGTTTTACAATAATCCCGCCCCGCTTAACGGATCAATGCAATTTCATTACTGTACTTTAGTAACCTGGGAACCGGAGCAGACGACGCTTTTGTTTTGAAGCGCGGCGTGTGGCGTAACGCCACATGGCCTTCACACAGCCGACCGGCGATAGCCGCCAGTGCGCGCCTTTTTCAAATCTGTTTTTCTCCCTTAACATTTTGACCGCTTGTTTGTTTACCTACTCTTTGTTTACTTAGTCCTTTTTATGCACCAAGCCATGAGTAATATATTTTGGCATCTTAGAATGTTTATTTAACGTTTATTCAGACACCGGATCGAGCTTAATTAGTAGCCGATGCCTCTCTAGGTCCATTCTTTTATAGCCGTCGTCTGCATGGCGCGCTTTGTTTAGTACTAGTAAATGGTAGTGAAATGTTGTTTTGATTCGATTAAAGTAATTCTGTGTCGATCAATGCGTTGTCGTATAGTATTTTGCTTAGCTGACTTCATGTTTAGTGTTTATTTTGGGCTGAAATTAACTTATTAAGTATTGTGTACTGTAGAAGCTAAGTTGTATTCATAGAGTACTTAATCTCACTATCAGCACTGCTGCGACTAAGGTTACGCGCCCCAGGCGAAAGTTCGCACCGATTGTTTTAATGCTAGTCTTTGAGTTTGTCTTGCTTCTCTTACAGAGCGTTGTATTGTAATTGTTATGTACCATTTTAACCGTGGGAGCGTGCTCTTTATTCCGATGTAAGTTTTAGTGACGTTTATATTTTGTACATTGTGTTAGTTGTGATTTAGTTGTAGGAATCTGTATATAGACAGGCGCAAGCCACGCTTCCCACTCTTGTTGTAAATAAAATAAGTCATGTGTGTACATTTTGTTTATACGGTTTAAAAGATTGTAACTGTAGCTTTTATTTGATGTTTTAATTAGTTTAGTTATTGTAAAGTGTATTTGTGCGGGCCAGGGAAACACAATTGTCAGCCATTTTGTGGTCCAGAGGGGCGATTTTACTGTAGCGATAGCGTGTGTTCCCTGTGGCCCGCGCCGTTCTCTTATCTATGTGTGAGCGTGATGATTTTGTGTGTGCTGAAAACTGTCTGCGGCTGAACAAGTAAAAACTGATTGCTGCCATACGCCTGCTGTGGTCTCCACTTTATTGACTCCGCTGCCTGTGTCTTGTCCTTTGACCACTCCGCACCATTACAAATGTATTGCTTATTTAATATGACAACACACAACATGCACATTTTCGGGGTAAGCACCTTTGTCAAGCGGCAGAACAACACTTAAGTAACAGGCTTGTGGCTGTGGTGTTCTTGTGTCCAGGCATCAGGGCAAACATTGTCTGCAGTCAACATTTTAATCATGTCTGGAATCAGCAAATGACACTGGCAGTAATCCTTGTTTCATAATTTTTTAAAATATACATACTGATATATCAAATACACTTCATCAATGTTCAGAAAAGGGAGTATTCCTATGAAAACATGCATATCAAATTCTGTAAATATATACTGGGCATAAACAAATGAGCAATGACTGCCAATACTTGCCAAAATGTGAGTCCCACTTTCTATTTTTACACAAACTATTCCATACCGGACACATATAATGGAGAAAAAAACACACACAAAAACATGGCGTGCATAGATTCATTCTTAAATGGAACAAGAAGGTTATATTTGTGCCCAAAAAATTCTGCGGTCAACATATTAATCAAGTCCAGAATCACTAAATGAAAACAAGAAATATTCAACTGAAGAAGAAAATCTTAATGGCATACGTACAGCCCGGTAAAAGTACAAACAAGAAAATAAACCTAAGATGCTTTTCTATAATACTATATATACATCATACATTTTGCAACCATATCTCATCAGCACCTGAACACAGAAAAGCCTTAATGTAAATAAGAATATGTACGCATAATTTAATCAATAAAAATGGCAGATACCTATACTGATGTCCTCAGAGAGCAACGACTGATGACAATACATTTTCTCGATAATGCGTCAGATATAAACAGACAAGATATGAACTCATGAACGACAACAAGTACAAGTATTACAAAACGTAATCATTCATTCTTGGTTGATGAAATTCATGCGAGATATATCGGCGATGTGCTAAATGTGACAGGACGTTAAAATCCATTTACTTTTGCGGGGAATGTTCTAATTACTATAGTCTGTTTGTGCCTAGTAACCTGGTTGACCGGGCGTTCAAAATAAATTATCTAGCTACTCCCATTGTCGGGTTTTTATGACAAACTTTGTTCTTTTTCTTGCCCACACCGAGTTGCATTTTAATTTTCATACACACAGAGTCTGTTTAAATTCTCGAACTGCTCATGACAGGTTCATCGCGACAGAATTTGATTAAAAAATATGAAGGAAAAAAATCAGTTATTCCACATGTGCAATTTAAACCAATGACCGTATGTTAAGCCATTATTGTACTGCAAGCGTTAAACATTGACCGTTTTCTCAAAGATTCCGGAAATATAGGGGTCAGACCCCATCCATGGTATTAATATCACGGAACAAAACCTCGGCCAGTCACTGGTCAAAGCTGGGTTAGGTACAGGCAAGGCTGAAGTTGTCCGCAGTGGGAACACAGGTCCTATGAATGGCAGCGACTGGGGAGATCACTCTGATTCTTTGTTGACAATGACGTCACCACAGTCGCAGACGA
>OY757556.1:4421490-4443990 GCA_963584105.1 Alviniconcha strummeri
GAAAGATGCCCTTGCCATGCATGTCCAGCTGAATGATGCTGTGGCATTCGACGATCAGTTCTTCGATGACGGTGACGCTGTTCCTGATGAACTTGACTTTCTCGTCGGTGTCTTTCGAAGACAGAAAAGCACGCACACCTCCGGAGTAGACATTGTTGACGAAGCCAGAAGCTTGCAGCCGCATGTGAATGTCGTTCATGTAAGTGTAGCCATCCTCCTGACCATGAGGGGTGTGCAGCCTGGCCTGGAGAAAGTAATGGCAGGCAGTCCTAGCGTTGCGGATGACTTCTTCCAGAATCGCGTCCCTTTCGTTCGGACAAACGCGCACTTTGGGGACATCTCCGGCATTCCAGCCCGTGTACTTGACAATCCGCCGCTGGAAGGCATTGCCGAACATGTGGTAAATGTGAATCAAACTCTGGTTTGATCTCTCATCGAGCTCGTCTCCGTTTTTGCCTCGACTCTGAGACTTGCAGAGTTCGATGGCTTTCATGAAGTGGCTCTCCGTTTCTTCCCACTCATTTGGCCGGCATATGCTGAAGAAGCGCCCCATGTGAGCTTGGAAGTTGGGATCCTCTGGAAATGCTTGGCATAGAGTCTCCAGGACTTCCAGGCGACTATGGAAGGGTGCGTCTGAATCCAGATCGATCATGAGCTGGGAAAACTGAGGTTTTCTTCTGGCGTGGGTCCCCACAGTAACCACGTCGCCGACCTCTTCGGTGTCTCGAAAAATGAAGGTTTTTGTGAGGATGAAAATGGTTCTGTTGGAAGTGAGAGTTGACGTGGACTTCTGGCCTGCTAGCCGGTGAATGTACTCGATGCAGAAGTTTTTCAGATGGTGCTTGGTCTCCTCGCTCAGTGTCCTGCACGATGCATGATTCACTCTGCTGCTGTCCTTTTTGCCCTCTTCCACTGGTCTCCTTTCTCCAGACCGTCTGTTCAGGATCTGCTCCAGGATTTCCCTGGCAATGATGTAATGGGCGATCCGTAGGCACCTATCTCTTCCTTCATTGGAATCTTCGACCACGAGGATCTGGAACTGGTCTGGAAAATCGTCCAGATTCATGATATGCTCTTCTGGTCTCTCCATAATTGTCACGAGGAGCTGGCACGGACAAGACATTTGTCCGTAGTAATACATCAAGGACATGTACCCAAGACATCTCTGCCATGGCTCCAACTTCTTGCTCGGGTTCGGGTTCAGACCCAAGTAGCCTCTCACGTACGCTCTGATGCCTTGGAAGTCATGGGCGTACACCGCCATGCCGAACTCAAACATCTGGTGTTTCTGTCTTCCTTTCTGTATGTCCTTGTCAAGCTTTTCAAGCTTCTCGAGTTTGCTCTCCTCCGCCCCGCAGCGCTCTCTGAATCTCAGCACGAGAGTCGCTGCCTCTTCCTTGGTCACAAAACCCGACAGGTAGAAGCTGCTTTCCTCAGAGGTGGTGCGACTGCGGGATTCGTCGAGGCGATACGGGTATCTCTTCACGTGCAGCAAAACCACGGGGCTGCGATGCAGAGAAAAGAGAATCTGCTTGAGCCTTGGCTCATCCTCTCCGTCCAGCAGGGCAACTACAGGCAAGCTGGACTGCTGCTGCAAGAAGATCAGCTTGTCTGCAACGCTTTCCAGTGAAGACCCCGACCTGAGTTTAACTTTAGCGCACGGCACGGCCTCGTGGAGATCCCACAGCACCCGCTGAGTCATCGTCGAGCCCCCAGAGCCTGGAGCGTGGAACAGGCTCACCATCCCGTTCCTCCCTTTGGCGATAAACTGTTCCTGGATGTGTGTTGTCATTTCATTGGAGATGCTGCGTTCTACATCCAGGTACCCAGGCCCCGTGGTATACCAAGTACGCCACCCGATTGTCCCTCCTCGGAAGAAATTGTCTGCCTCTGCTTTCAAGTCGTTTGCTGTCAGATTTGCGTACGGACTCTTGAGGTACAGAACATCAAGGTCTTCGGCAAGCCAAGCAGCATCTTCTCTTGTTATGGTGGCTGGGGTCTTGCTGTCGGCTGGCAGCTGGTATTGGAACCCGTCTGGTGTCCCAGTGTCCTGCGTATGGCTCCGGACCTCTGAACACAAATCTTCCAGCGGAGTGTGGAACATTTGTGCTTCGCCCTCATATTCGTACTGAATCATTTGGGCAACGCGTGACTGACTGAAGTCAATTTCTGGATCTGTGCTGCATAGAATCAGTCTTGGTCTCACGTATTCTCGAACCTTTGTCAGAAACTTGTGCATGCATCTGGCTTCCAGCTCACTCGCAGCCTGAGGCCAAAGAACGAGAAACGTCAGGACAGTATAATCTTCGCTGTACCTTGCAAGCTCGATGCAGAGTTTGTCCACTTTGTCCCGCACCAGAGAGAACCATTTCTGGTGCGATGCATCCGATGTCTTGCTCTGTGGAATCTCACGTCGGCCTCGCAGGCTCCACCACTGTGTTCCTAAATCCGTCAGCCCAGCGTATGGGTCACACCAAGTGGACACTTTGAGGCTTCGCTTACTCTTGATGCTGTCTTCCAAGGTGGCCAGCAGACCAGACTTTCTTCCACTGATATCAAAATCGTACACTGCTATCCACGGAACACGGGCCAGAGCCTCTATGCTGCCGCACTTCGCTTTCAGACTGCCGCATACGAGCACAAAGTGGCCCTCTTTGAAGTAATTCAGCGCCTTCATAATCCCATGAGCCTTCGTAACACCACTGCGCCCTTGCTGCGCCTGTGCAGAGGCATTTTCTGATTCTGCCGAAGGAACAGAAAGCGTCGTCGGGCTTTGGATTCTCTTCGCACGATCGACTTCCGGTGTCGCAGTAGAATCCTTCGCGTCTGCAATCAGTTGGATATCTTTGGGACTTTTCCGGAACCACGCGTGGATGTCGCCAACGAACAGATCGGAGTTTTCAACGACAGTGTTTTTGCTCACTCTGCGCACCCACAGCTGGTTTCGTTTCATCCTGGGCGCCATGTCGTTGCTTGTGACGATGCAAGGAAAGCCGACACCACAGTTAGGTTTGAGCTCGATGATGCCGATTCGTTTGTTGTAGTACATGACCTCTCGGTAGAAAAACCGTGGAACGAACTGCGGCACGAACAGCTGCCACTGGAACAGGTCCTCGCAGAACGTTTCTGTCTGTGAACAAGGAAGTCCAATCACAGTATGGGGTGGACGCTGCTCGGGAATGACCCCAAAGATAATGTAAGCCTTGTCGCGATTTGGGACGTTCCACAGGCTGACAACATCTATTGTAAACTGCAGGTGATCACGGGTGTAGTTGTCCTCAGAGCGATGGAACACGAGCCGACTTCCAGGTTTTTGTTTTAGCAAATGATCGAGGGTATGTTCATCTTGAATACTCGTGTCAGTTTCACCAGCACGTTCCTCTTCACCTGTCTCTATGCTTGACTTTGGTCGAATTTCCTTTGGCTTCATGACTTTCTCTTGCTCTGGAATTACAAGACGTGCAACGTATAGTCGTGTAAATACGTGGCACAAACCAGTCATACCGTATCATGGCACTAGGACATAGAATAACAGAGACTGCTCAAAGGAACTCTCCTTCCCACACTAAGCTTCTCGTGTGCTTGGAGCGCATGATCCTCAGTAAACGTTTTGCGAGGAAAAGCGCCGTTGATGTTATATCGATTTTATAAGGTGATGTTTTTGGACACGATGACTAAAACTTATTTTATGAGCCCATTATGGCGTTGTGGGATCCTTTCCCGCGCTTCATTTTGACGTCACCAAAATGTATTTGGCGTCACGGACAGAACACCAGGAAGCACTTAGTTTTGCGTACAGGTCGCGGAAGAAGTGCATGTGGATGATTTTTTGTTACCGATCGTTTTGCAGCAATCTAGAAGAAGAAGAAGAAGAAGAAGAAGAAGAAGAAGAAGAAGAAGAAGAAGAAAGAAAGAAAGAAAGAAAGAAAGAAAGAAAGAAAGAAAGAAGAAGAAGAAGACAGTAAGCCCTCAAGAAAAGGTGTGATCGACTGGTTTTACCCCGATCTGTTTTTATCTCATAATGATTGGTAAGTATTTTGGTACAATTAGCCGGCAGATGAACAAATACTGCAACAGACAAATCATGATTAAAGTAACAAAAAGTAATTAAATATTACATTATTTTTAAAAATCGCCAAATCTGAGAAGTCTATTTCCTTTAAAAAAAAATTATATAAATATTTTATTTTTATTTAAACTGAAGAAACACTTGAAGCGAAAGTGTGGAGTGATGTCTCCGGACCGCTTGGGGGCGGGGATAGCTCAGTGGTTAGAGCGCCGGACTCGTGATTGAAAGGTCGCGGGTTCGAATCCCTGCTGGAACGGCGGGAGAATTTTCTTCTCCAGGGTCGACTTTCTGTGCTGACTCTTATTTCGGTATCCGTTCCACCCCCGTGTTACCACAGTAGCACGTAAAAAATCCCGGTCATTCTGCCAAAAGTGCAGGTGGCAGGTTACAGCTAAACACGCATACACCTTACGTATGCGGCTTTTATTGAACCGTGCTTCGGCATTGGTCACAACTTGTCCCTAATATGTCAAATGACATCTGAGGACATTAAGCATCAACTCCTCATCATCCGGACCGCTTACCCCAAAGGTCCACTCCATTTTTTATACACTACACTTTATACTACATGGCTGTTGACGAATTCTTTTGCTTTGTTGTCACTGGATGCAGTCTCTAATACTTATGAACATTGTGTTTTGGACAAGCAGCATGTGTTCAGAGGAGTTCAGATCAGCTGGAAACGTACATAGTATTTTCATCATTCATGGAAAAAAACACTTACTGAATTCAATGTATTATTTTGAAGCTTAATATTCCCCCCACCACCTTCTCCTCCAATCTCTTATACATTTTGAAGAAAACATGTTTTTAGGAGGATGCATTGTTCAATGAATTATAACAACCAAACCGTTCAATGCAAGAACTGCTCGTGTGGTAAAGGAATATGTTTTATATGGTAAAGGAATAATTATGCTTTCTTTGCAAAAACATCCGATTAAGGCAGAACTCATGAGTTTTATTTTATGAGAGCACATGTTAATAGGCTTAGACTGTTTATCACACACACACACACACGCACGCACGCACGCACGCACGCACGCACGCACAAGCACACACATACACCCACCCACCCACACACACACACATGACACGCACGCACACATTCTCTCCCTCTCACACACGCACGCACACGCACACACACACACACACAAACGCACTCGCACGCGCGCTCACATTCTCTCTCTCTCTCTCTCTCTCTCTCTCTCTCTCTCTCTCTGTGTCTGTCTGTCTGTCTGTCTGTCTGTCTGTCTGTCTGTCTGTCTGTCTCTCTCTCTCTCTCTCACACACACACACACACACACACACACACACACACACACACACACACACACACACACACACACACACACACACACATACATTCTCTCTCCCTCTCTCTCTCTCTCTCTTTCACATACACACACACACACACACACACACACACACACACACACACACACACACACAGACGCGCGCGTGCTCAAAACTGAAAGTACTTGGGGGGGGTTAAATATCATTTTCCATTTTTTATACTCGCCAATATTGTCGCTTCGGCTGGAATCAGTTGGTTCCACTGTGGCCATGGAACTGGCACTGGATGCTGTCCGAAGAACAGTAGTAAAGGTACTGCAAACTGCGGAACCTGTTGAACCCAGTGTGTTAGTTAAAATTCTACTTGTCACAATAAAAAGCTGAGAAATGTGTTGTTGTTTTCTGATATGCGTATTATTGTCGTATTACTATTACGTTTGGAGGTTCTGTACAGTGACGTGTTCTGAAAGCGAAAAGCGTGTCCTATTCAAGTGGTGCAGACATAAAATACCTCGGCTCTTCTGCAGGCTATAAATAAAACAGTAATATCAATTACATTTTCCTCATTGCTTTACCACTAGTCTCTCTCTCTCTCTCTCTCTCTCTCTCTCTCTCTCTCTCTCACACACACACACACACACACACACACACACACACACACACACACACACACACACACACACACAGGCTGCCGTGACATATAACCGGCAGTTGTTTACTTGTCGTAAAAGACCAATTTCCCTTCACTTTTCTTTGACCTGTGATCTTACAAGGGCGACAACTTGCACTCTTTACTGCCTCCCCCCCCCCCCCCCCCCCACACACACACCTGATGTGGATTAATTACAGCTAGGACTTTCAGTGTTGCATTACAAAAATAAATTCACAACATTCACAGTTTGATAAACAAAAAGAAAAGAGTACCAGGCGCCCGCGTCTTTGACAAGTGGCTGTTTTATCGTTTCGAAGAAAAGTACACTGATTTGTCACGCGTCACATATTGATTGATGGTTGCTTTTCTGTCGCGCTATTCTCCGCTCTCGAGCAAACTCACTGCGCTCGCATGTGAACCTACATGAGCGAATAGCTTTTTATAGCGCGTTTTTGAATATCCACCGAAGTGGTGTACTTACAGCGCTGGCATGGCTGGAGCCACATGAAACTGCTGCCGTCTCGGAGAGTTCTGTGTACACTATACAACCATGCACCATGTCACTTCATGCAAAGCGGCCAAATGCGTAAGGTGTATGCGTGTTTAGCTGTAACCTGCCACCTGCACTTTTGGCAGAATGACCGGGGTCTTTTACGTGCTACTGCGGTAACACGAGGGTGGAACAGATACCGAAATAAGAGTCAGCACAGATAGTTGACCCTGGAGAAGAAAATTCTCCCGCCGCTCCTGCAGGACACACACACACACACACACACACACACACACACACACACACACACACACACACACACACACACACACACACACACACACAACACACACACACACACATATACACACACTCTATGATAATGATCCTCGTGGAATAGCGCACGGTGGATTGATGATCCAATTCACTAACACGTCCACTCAGGCAAAAGTAAGTAAACATGGTGCTTAACGTTCACAGAAACCGTAAGGCCTATTAGGGACGGGACACTCAGGCAATTGTGCACGTACCAACATAACCCGACCCAGGGGTCCGAGAACAATAATCATGTGACCGGGTTCACGTTAACCGGTAATTTCCAGTATTTTACCGGTTAAGATCAGCATATAGACCATTCCCATGAGAGGAAATTTTAGAGTGCTCTGCCCCTGTGTAAGGCGGTGGTAAGTCAGTTGACATATTAGGGACAAGTTGTGACCAATGCCGAAGCACGGTTCAATAAATCTTTACGTCCACGGAAACCTGAAGGCTCGTTAGGACGGACAGCCCAGGACGTCCACCTCGACTCTCACACAGCTCCTAAACTATGAAGGTGTAAGGCGGAAGTTTGTTGACTGGGACGTTCCGGCGGCTGTGTTAGGCCTACTGGGTGTCGCCTGAGCCGCGAAGGCAGTTTCAATCAACCGCAATACTATTATTTTTTTTTTTAAATGACTACCATAGGGAAAGATACTGTGTGTGCTGTTTGAACTACAAAGGAAAGGAGGTGGAGGGAAGTGAATTAAAGTTGCACCGAATAACTGCCGACAAGAAACTGCGGAAAGTTAGGTGGTCGCCGCTCAGTGACACTGTTAAAAAAAATGACAGCATGTTTGCCACTAAAATCCGCACAGCTTTGTTTTATACTATTTTATTTACTTTATTTCGAACAGAATTCTTCCAGTATCCTGATGCTTTGAAATATTGGGATGGGGGTGTATATTTAAAGAGGATTTACAACAAAATCACCAAGCCTATGTGCCATCATTACTGTTTCTACGCTACAATGAGACATGCAGCCTAATTCTAGCCCTAACCATATCAGCAGTGTGCCTTTAATTTATTTTATAATCTTTAATTTTTTATTCCTGACCAAAGTCTCCTGTTGGTGCATGTATGCCAACTGTCTTTGAGTGTGTTTGTGCCTTTATATGGCAGATTGTAAATATAAGGTTTGAGTGAGACAGTAGTGTTGATGACATTTGCTTTCCACTGACAAGCACCATATTTAATTATTTTTTCCTGTCTAAAAAGCCTGGAGTAGTTCAGAATATAGCTTTTCATATTGCACCCACTGCTACTTACTAACTTAGTGTAAGGAATGTGGCCTGAGTTTTACCTTTTGGCTTCTCACTTCATTTTTTTCTTCTTTTTTTTTCTCCAGTCAAATTATAAAAAATTCTTTAAACTTAAAAGAGGTCTGAATCACAACAGTGTACATTACAGCAATATACAATTTATATCTAAACATATACTGCTTTTTAAGAATCAAGAATATTCATTTGTCCTCTGTAAACACAGGAAATTCAAATTATGGCCACAAGCAAAATAAACAAATTATAACAAATAGTGTAGGTCTAGTGCACTAACTATTGATTACACACACACTATATATATATATCACATACATACACTCTGCTAAAATATGCAAGTCAGATTAGACACAGTTTAAAAATACAGCTGATAAGACCCATGCACACCCATACATCTGTCTCTTTCTCTTGCTTACACACCCACATAACAACACCTTTCCAACCCGCCCCACACCCTCCCCCATCCCATATATATATATACAACTGGTATATACGCATTCTACTTATTTTAAAAATTAATGTACAAATAAATACAGCCACAGATTAAATGTACAACAATTAACACACATACTCATACACACACACAAGCTGCATGACTGCTTAAATAAACACACACAAAAACAAAACAAAACAACAACAAATACAGTCCTCACACAGTGATTGATGCAGTTTTGTGGTTTTACATTTTGTTAATGATATTTACTTTTTAGTTTCATTCATATGAGTGCTTCTGTGTTCTGAGAGGAAAATAACACTAACTAACAAGTAACTGTGAATAAATCATTAAATGTCTACTTGATTTTTATTACCGTTTATGAACAGTTTTATTAAATAAGCAAATAAAGAGACTGACTTGAACTGATTCTGCTTCCTCTTTTAAAATCGTCCTCATAAAAACACCTGCTCAAAACCTAATTTTTAAGCCTCTTGCTCAATCTCTTCATTTTCTTTATCACTTAACTGTGTGTGTGTGTGTGCGTGCGTGCGTGCGTGCGTGCGTGCATGCGTGCGTGCGTGCGTGTTTTAAATCACTCTACACACCCATTTTATAGCTTTATTATTAATGTTACTAACTGAACTAAATTATTATAAGTAGTCCCTACATTCAAAGTGTTGATTTACATCTTTACAAGTCTATAATAATGTGAAGGTGAAGAAATTGCAAATTGTACAAATCTCCCTTTCCTCCTCACCTCCCTCCTCTCTCCCTCTCTCTGGCTCAATGTTATGAAAAGAAATCTTCTTCCACTCACTTTGTTTAGATGTCTAATTGGACCAGTCATCATGAGAAATGTATTGCAAACTATTTCAGTGTCTGGGTACTTGTATTTCTAGTAAACAGTTCAAGTCCCTGGCTTGTAACGTACAAAGCTGAATGCAGAAGCAGAAACATATTGCCATACATTACATAATTTCAAAATCAATGGGACAAGAACTAAAGGTTCATCTGACATTGTACAGTGTACATATTCATTCTTCATGAGAATTCATATAGACAAACTGATACAATGATAGGCAGTGCCATTTGTTAAAATGCAGGTTAGGTTGGCTGTTGATGAATTAACTTTATGAATTCATTTGTCAGTGCTGGTAGTCATGTGTGATTATTTATGTCACTTATTGTAAGTTGAACATGTTCCACTCTTCTTTGAGTAGCTGTGCTCACTGTCTTTGAAGAAATCACTAGTCAAGCAGCTTAGGACCACATTCAAAAGACTCATAACTTGAGTCTGACAGTGTGTGCACGCATGTGTGTGTGTGTGTGTGTGTGTGTGTGTGTGTGTGTGTGTGTGTGTGTGTGTGTGTGTGTGTGTGTGTGTGCGCGTGTGTGTGTGAGTGTGTGTGTGGCTAATTTTACATATAAACATATGATTTTAAATGTAGTCTTAGTTATTAAATTATACTTGGGATGTGAATTGATTTGATCAAATTGTATCATTAGTTAGGGTGGGGCAGCAAGGTCTTCAGTGCTGCATTTATGTGTAATACTTGGTTGTTGCTACAACTATTATGAGTTATGCCTGTTTGTGTGTGTGTTTAATGTGAGTACAGCAGCTGTTTACCTGTGTGTTTAGTGTGAATATGCCTGTCGACCTGTGTCCATTCTCTCTCTCTCTCTCTCTCTCTCTCTCTCTCTCTCTCTCTCTCTCTCTCTCTCTCTCTCTCTAAATGATGCCTGTAATTTTATATTTACTCATCAGGAGCTTAGTAAGGACTAGTTGTTAGCTTTTTGACTGAACCTAAAGCTATCAAAAAATTGTAAAATAAAGTTTTCAAGTTTGAGTTCTCTCTTAAGTCTTTTTTTTTTTTCTCCCTTTCGAAGCCTGTCTAATGGAACTGCTCCTCACTGTGGGAAAATAAAGTATGATAGATTACAATGGACAAGTTCTGCCTTTGTGCCCCTGACCAGCTGTCCATTTTTCTTTGCCCATACTTTTAAATCTAAAAATTAATGTTCGTCGAGTGAAATGACCGTGCACTAGCGCACGCCTCTGTTGAATGACGTACCAGTCGGAAAGGGGCGCGATACTCGTACCAAACTCACGCCTCGCTCGTGGGAATGGTCTACTGGAAAATATAATGTTTGCAGGCGTGTTCGTGTATCATTCAGCCCGTATTTGTTCTTTATTTATGTATATGGGCCCTGATCAAAAACCTATGTGCCTAGGGGGCGGGGGTAGCTCAGTGGTTAGAGCGCCGGACTCGTGATTGAAAGGTCGCGGGTTCGAATCCCCGCAGGAGCGGCGGGAGAATTTTCTTCTCCAGGGTCGACTTTCTGTGCTGATTCTTATTTCGGTATCCGTTCCACCCCCGTGTTACCACAGTAGCACGTAAAAGATCCCGGTCATTCTGCCAAAAGTGCAGGTGGCAGGTTACAGCTAAACACGCATACACCTTACGTATGTGGCTTTTATTGAACCGTGCTTCGGCATTGGTCACAACTTGTCCCTAATATGTCAAATGACATCTGAGGACATTAAGCATCAAATCATCATCATCACCTATGTGCCTATTGCAGAACACAACGCCACTTAGCTAAACGTTTTTAACCTGTAAACTCACATTGAATCCGTTCGTATGTTTGCGTGTTGAAACTGTTCTATTTTCATTCGGGCAATGACATTTTCTGAAAGGACCCTCGACCTCCCTGCACCCACGGACCCATATTTAAAAATAAATAAATTAAGTAAGGAAAAACAACAACAACAAAACAACAACGAAAATCAGGAAAAAAATCCTCTTCCTCTCTTGGGATGCTTTTCCGATGTGTGTGAATGCCACCTGACCCGAGTATAACCTTAAACCTTAACAGCACGATGAGGTATGTGTAGGGGGGGGGGGGCGAGAGGGGGATGAGGGGGGAGAGGAGTTGGGGGGAGGGCTGAGAGGAGGGATGGAGAGAGAGAGAGAGAGAGAGAGAGAGAGAGAGAGAGAGAGAGAGAGAGAGAGAGAGAGAGAGAGAGAGAGAACTCGAACTCGAAAACTTGTAGTTGCACGAAATGTGAGAACTTGAAGAGGGAGGTTTTCAGCACAGTGTCTGACAGACGCTACTGTAATTCATTCCCAACTTGGGGTCCATAGCAAGAGAAACAAGACAACACAAACATGTAACCACTGCATTCTTTAGAATGGGTTAACCCTTCTCGGAATTTCTAAAATGAAACCGAAAGTAGAACTGTTTGAGGCCTTTATGGATCTCTGCTACTGATTCTTTCTTCGGTTAAAAAAACACACCAAATAACGTACACATGAATAAATCAATGTACGCCCTAGTATTGCCCTATATGCACAGCAACAACAAAAACTAACGTGATGATTATTATTTGTCATTCAAAATTGTGTGAGTCGAACCTGATCATTCCACACTTCACAAAGATTTAAAAAGCAATACGTTCAAATCGTTGTATTATGAACAGCCCATGCACACGGATCGACTGTTAGATGGGCAAAATGTGGTCTGTAAATCGCTATTAAAACCCCTAGTAATTACTTTATTTGTGTGTGACTGAAACGTTTGGCGAATCGGATGTCGCCATTCCGTGAATGAAGGACATGGACTTGTTTCAGACAAATAACCAAGAACTGCTTCATATCTTTGTAGAGCTGCAATCGTATCACCAGTAAAATTTGTCAACTGTAACGGTAACAAAGTAAATTTGAAGAAAATGGCACACTCACCTGTTTTTACAAGTATGTCGGCGTCAACCCTGCCACAGCCGAGAAAACAGGGAGGGTCGTTTCCTCCCGTGACCAAAAATAGCGGTATTACGTCACAACTCCTTCCGGTATGGTAAGCCAAATGTTTCAGAACTGAAACTCTTCTGCATTTTAGTTCTTGTGTTCGCGTCTCAGATTTACATTTCTTCAGTGGAATTTTTAATTTGCTTCTTTCCATTTTGACGTCGTTTGTTTGTAGTTTCTTTGATTTTTTTGTCTGGAAGGTGGGTTTTATTGTTGTTTGGTTTGTGTTAATGTTGCTGCTGTTGTTGTTGTTGGTGGTGGTGGTGGTGGTGGCGGCGGTGGTGGTGGTGGAGGCGGCGTGTGGTGCGTGCGCGCGTGTGTATGTATTTTTTTGTCGTTGTTGTTGTTGTTGTTTTGTTTTTGTTTTTTGTTTGTTTGTTTGTTTGTTTGTTTGTGTGTGTGTGTGTGTGTGTGTGTGTGTGTGTGTGTGTGTGTGTGTGTGTGTGTGTGTGTGTGTGTGTGTGTGTGTGTGTGTGTTGTGTGTGTGTGTGTTGGTGTAACTTGTGCGTGGTCGTGTGTGGTTTTACTATGTCAGCGGTCGTGTGCATGGTCTTACTATGTCATAGTTACATTCTGGTGCCTGTACGCCTCACCGACTGCAGGACTGTCATAAATCTCACTGGAAAAATATCTTTTATTTTTGTCTGGAAGGTGGGTTTTATTGTTGTTTGGTTTGTGTTGCTATTGTTGTTGCTGTTGTTGTTGTTGGTGGTGGTGGCGGCGGTGGTGGTGGTGGAGGCGGCGTGTGGTGCGTGCGCTGCGTGAGCGCGCGCGTGCGCGCGTATGTATGTATTTTTTGTTGTTGTTGTTATTCTTGTTTTGTTGTTTGTTTGTTGTTGTTGGTTTTTGTGTGTGTGTGTGTGTGTGTGTGTGTGTGTGTGTGTGTGTGTGTGTGTGTGTGTGTGTGTGTGTGTGTGTGTGGTTTTTGGTGTAACGTGTGTGTGTGGTTTTACTATGTCAGCGGTCGTGTGCATGATCTTACTATGTCATAGTTACATTCTGGTGCCTGTACGGCTCACCGAGTGCAGGACTGTCATAAATCTCACTGGGAAAATATCTGTTACAGCGGTCTCCATTTTCATTTCTGATGTGTTAACGGATTTTAAAACGTTTTGTTTCATTGATGCATACGATTAAACACACTGGTTTCTTGCGTTGAGGTTTTACAGTAAAACTCTGTGCACGAAATCTAACTTTTCTTCTTCTTCTTTAGTTGTTGGTTTTTTCTCTCTTTTTTTTCTTTTTTTTTCTTTTTTAATTAATTTAAAAAAAAGTTTTACAACAATCATAATACAGTATACATTTGCACATACATTTTCCAAACCATTCTTAAAATGAAGTTATCTGCCCGCTGAACCCAGGTGGCTTACAATTGTAAAACTGAGTTACGTATACACTATAGCATGGCGCTACTAACACGCTAGTTTTTCCGTCGAAGTTTTTATGATCAGTGCATAATTTTTCATTCATTGTTTCACTCTTGTTTTATATATATGTGAATTACAGCTGATGCCTTGTAATTCTAACTCATCAGTCGTTAAGCCTGCAAGGACTAGCTGCTAGGTTTGACTGAACCCATTGCTACAATCCTTGTAAAATAAGGTTTTAGAGTTCGAGTCACACACACGCGCGCCCAACACACACACACACACACACACACACACACACACACGCACACGCACACGCACACACACGCACGCACGCACGCACGCACGCACGCACGCACGCACGCACGCACGCACGCACGCACGCACTCGCAATCCTTGTAAAATAAGGTTTTCGAGTTCGAGTCACACACACGTATACAACACACACGCGCGCCTAACACACACACACACACACACACACACACACACACACGCACACGCACACACGCACGCACGCACGCACGCACGCACTCGCAATCCTTGTAAAATAAGGTTTTCGAGTTCGAGTCACACACACGTATACAACACACGCGCGCGCCTAACACACACACACACGCACGCACGCACGCACGCACGCACGCACGCACGCACGCACTCACAATCACGCACGTACGCACGCAGGCACACACACACACACACACACACACACACACACGCACGCACGCACGCACGCACGCACGCACGCACGCACGCACGCACGCACGCACGCACGCACGCACGCACGCACGCACGCACGCACGCACTCACACACACACACACACACACACACACACACACACACACACACACACACACACACACACACACACACGCACGCACACGCACAGAGAAATGACAGACAGACAGACAAAGACAGAGCGACAGAGACAGAGCTTACACAATGGGTCTGAGTGGGTTACCGCGAAATATGAAACACAAGTTGTGCAAGTTTTGTCGCAGCCAGCGAATCTCGTAGCCAGCGAGTCTTGGCGAGCTGTTTACGACAAAACGTACACCACGAGTGTTTCATATTTCGCGGTAAACCATGAAGAAATGTGAGATATTTATTACACGTAAACCCTACTGGTATGGATCAAGCTTTGAGCGTGAAAAAACTCCAGTTTTATACGCCATGTAGCTGCATGCTCTGGACAAGGAATTACTCGTAGTCCCATTTTCAGTGCGTTCACCATCAGACTGTATCTATGTGTCTTGTCTTTTTACTGACACAAACAAACAAGAGACAATGAACACACGTGAAGTGACACTGTAAACAGTGTTTACAGAAAGCTAAGGAGAAAGAATAGCAGACCATTGGTCTGTGCGGTGTACCCGTAGGCCTAAATAAATAGGGACAAACAATTACTCGAAGCCGGCCAACAACACATGCAAATTAACCGAATCACGTGTTTCCGCGTTCCGTAGTTTTCAGCCGGAGCTTCCCGTTACAGCGAGGCCCAGCCGGAGCAGGCAGAAGCAAAATGTCGAGCCAGGTAAACTAGACCGATGTACGTCAAATGTATATAGGTACTGCATCTCTAACAGATCATCATGGTTGGAACGGGGAAGCTTTCCCGTGTCTTGTGGTGTAAATTTCCTGACATTTGGTTTCTTGTACACCTCACAATCAAGGCTAACGCCTTATTCTCCGGAACCGTCGTCGTCTTTTGAAGGGTGAATATTTACGAAACAAACACGTTTGGTGTGTCTCATTTCTGAAATATCGATCAGTATAACTCGTATGCATTGGGGAGCGGGGATAGCTCAGTGCCGGTTAGAGCGTCGGACTCGTGATCAAAATTAGGTCCCGGGTTGGAATTCGAGTCCCCGCAGGAGCCAGGAGCGGCTGCATAATTTTTATCTCCAGGGTCAACATTCTGTGCTGACTCTTATTTCGGTATCCGTTCCACCCACGCGTTACCGCAGTGGCACGTAAAAGATCCCGGTCGTTCTGCCAAATGTGCAGGTGGCAGCTAGGTTACAACTAAACACGCATGCGCCCTACCTCTGTGGCTTTGGGTGAAGTGACACTGTAAACTGGTGCATGGTTGAATCGTGTACACAGAACTTGCGCCAAGACTGCAGCAGTTCCACGTGGCACCAGCCATGCACCAACCAAAGAGCGCTGCCAGTACACCACTTCGGTGGATATAAAAAATACGCGTTATAAAAGGATACAGTCACTCATTCAGAATCACATCCGACATGAGCGCAAAGAGTCTGCTCGAGAGCAGAGAATAGTCCTACAATTATAAAAGCGATAAATAATAATTGTCTGCACATGTGCACCGTACGGGGCCCAAATACGGGGCCCACAAAAAGACATTATATCTATCGATCTGAATTAAAAGAGTTATAACCTACTGTGGCTTTTCCCCCCTTGTCATGTCTCTTTATCCGTTCCACCCACGCGTTACCACAGTGGCACGTAAAAGATCCCGGTTCGTTCCGCCAAATGTCACGTGCAGGTGGCAGCTAGGTTACAACTGAACACGCATGCGCCCTACCTCTGTCAGGGGGCAGGGATAGCTCAGTGGTTAGAGCGCCGGACTCGTGATCGAAAGGTCGCGGGTTCGAATCCCTGCAGGAGCGGCGGGAGAATTTTATTCTCCAGGGTCAACTTTCTGTGCTGACTCTTATTTCGGTATCCGTTCCACCCCCGTGTTACCGCAGTGGCACGTAAAAGACCCCGGTCATTCTGCCAAAAAGTGCAGGTGGCAGGTTACAGCTAAACACGCATACACCTTACGTATGTGGCTTTGCATGAAGTGACATAGTGCATGGTTCTATGGTGTACACAGAACGCGCCGAGCTGGCAGCAGTTTCATGTGGCACCAGCCACGCCAGCGCTGTAAGTACATCACTTCGGTGAATATTCAAAAACGCGCTATAAAAAGCTGTTCACTCATGCAGAATCACATGCGAGCGCAGTGAGTCTGCTCAAAAGCAGAGAATAGCGCTATATAAAAGCGATCAATAATTTTTGATATGTCACACTGTGAGCCCGTTTGGCCTAGCAGTAAGGCGTTAGGCTGGTAAGCGAAAGGACCTCGGTTCGATACCGCTTTGGCTCTCCTTTCTGTTCAAAAAGGTTGTGGTTTGTGGACACTGTCCTGTGACTTCCTACTGAAACTTTAAAATGGCTCTCATCGCTGCCCATCTTAATGCAGGAATCATTCTGGTGGTGACAGTGTAGTGATAGGTATATTTATGATCTCCCTCTCCCCCCACCTCCATACCCCCTCCCCCTCTTCTCCCCGTCCCTAATAAGCCTTATGGTTTCTGTGGACGTAAAGCACAGTGTTTACTTACTTACTTACTTTTATCTGTCACAGCTTGTCGGCAAAGGGCATAATGCGTTAATTGTGTTACTTGTGTCAGTCACTGTGTTAATTGGCGCATGCGTGTTTAGCTGTCATCGGCCTGTTTTCAGTGGCATTCTGACTGGGAACCTTCTCTGTAGGTGTTCAGCGCCCGTTCATCACCTGATGAGGTGAGTGCATAAATCCCTAAATCAACAGCTCAAGTCAAATTTAGTATTGTTTTCACGGCTAGTTCGCTCGCAGTTTCTTCTCGCCTGTCCGGTTCGGTCTGGTGCCCAGGCGAGATTAGGAGGGAGGTGAGCTGGACTCTCACGAAGAAGTTAGACACTTTTGCGTCCCTAATAATCCTTATGGTTTCTGTGGACGTTAAGTACCGTGTTTACTTACTTACCACGCTTGTCCCCGTCCCTAATAAGCCACCTCGCCTGTAAGGACGTTAACCCTTTCACTGCCATGTTTGCCGCGCCGTCACTCTAAAAAAAGAGGATCAATAAAAGTGCCAAATGTGAAATCATTGAGGCTTGTCCCCCCTTCGCACGAGCACGTGAAATCATTTCTATCAAAATGCGCGCTATTGAAAGTAGATTTGTTACAGGACCATCAAATATACTGTCTGCAGGCATGTATGTGTGCACTTTACAGCCCGGAAATTTTTACAGGCTTTGGCAGTGAAGGGGTTAAGCAGAGTTTGGTCCGTGCAGGCGACGTCATACGCTTAGAGTGCATGTGCTTTCCACGGCTAGTTCGCTCGCTATTTTTTTCTCGCCTGTCCCGTTCGGCCCGTGCAGGTGACGTTATCTCGCATGTTGCGTGTTGGTTTGTGCAGCCTTGTGACTGACTGTCACGCGTACTGTGTAGCTGCGTGCAGAGGAGTTATTGCTGCTGTGGTGGGCGGTTTTGCGTGCGAGCAGTTGTTATGTGTGTGGCCGGGGGCGCATTTTGATAGGTGCACGCTGGCACGACTCTTTTATAACAAATTATAGATCAGCACAACTCGTATGCATTGCCTACGCTTGTGCACCGTACGGGGCCCAATCATGTCAGTCGATTTGAAATCGGGGAGCTGTGTAAACCATTGTGGGTTGTTGTTGTTTTCGCCTCGTCTTTTCATCCAGCATTGCTCGTCTAGTAGCCTACGGCAGCCGAATCCTGGCCGCGTGCCAAGTAAAACTAAAACAGCAGGTTATTATGCTCTGCATGTCATTGGCCTATATTGATACTGTAATAATAATACTACTGTGCTCAGCCTTTTTTACCGTCACTGCTGCGCGATTGAGCGTGTCAATCGATCGTTTCAACGACGTAAGCGTCATTGTGGTTAACAGCGAGTAACGTTTATGTCTTCTGAGTACCAGAAGGACATCCGGGTACTGAGCTGGGACGAAAAACGCACCAGCGCTAGTAAGAATCATTGTGGTTATCAGCGAGTAACATTTATGTCCTCTGATTACCAGAAGGACATCCAGGTACTGAGCTGGGACAAAAAACGTACCAGCGTTAGGAAGAATCTCCAGCACGATCATGTGACACCAACTGTACCTGGGCTCTGCTCTCAGTGCAGGTAGGTTTTTGGTGCTTTTTATTAACTGCTGTTAAGAGTAGCTTTCAGTTTGCACAAAAAGGTGGAGGCATGCAATGGTTAATTTATTGTTATGACTATCATATCGATCTATCCTGAGAATTACCATATCAATCTATACTGAGGACTACCATATCGAGCTGTACTGAGAACTACCATATCGATATGTCCTGAGAACTACCATATCGATCTATTCTGAGAACTACCATATCGAGCTATACTGAGGACTACCATATCGAGCTATACTGAGAACTACCATATCGATCTATCCTGAGAATTACCATATCGATCTATCCTGAGGACTGTCACGTACGCAGCCCACGGCTCTGAACACAGCGCAGTGGTGTGCGGCCATGAAGCTCGCACGGCAGTGAGCTGTGAATATTTGTCTGCAGGTCGTTCGATTTTTGTTGTTGTTGTTGTCGTTGGTTGTTGTTCTTGTTTTGTTGTTATTGTTTTGACACCCGAAATTGAGCCTGGGAAATCTTGCCAAACAGATCGAGTTCATTTCATTGATCAGTAAGTAAGTGAACATGGTGCTTAACGTCCACAGAAACCATACTACCATAAGGCTTATTAGGGACGGGGAGAAGGGGGGGGGGGGGAAGGGGGTATGGAGGTGGGGGGAGAGGGAGATTATATACCTATCGCTACACTCTCACCACCAGAATGACTTCTGCATTAAGATGGGCAGCGATGAGAGCCATTTTAATGTTTCAGTAGGAAGTGATGGACAAAGTCACAAGACAGTGTCCACAAACCACAACCTTTTTGAAGAGAAAGGAGAGCCGAAGCGGTATCGAACCAGGTCCTTCCGCTTACCGGCCTAACGCCTTACCGCTAGGCCAAACCGGCTCACTATATTGATCAATGCGAGTGGCTAGGTTAAATAGCCCTCCGCATTCATCTCATGTCTACGGGTCAACGAAACAGGAAGTAGGGTCCGTTTGACATTATTCACCGTATTCCAGGACCTATATCTAAACCTGTGTATAGGTCCATTCACCGTATTCCAGGGACCTATATCTGTACCTGTGTATAGGTCCATTCACCGTATTCCAGGGACCTATATCTGTACCTGTGTATAGGTCCATTCACCGTATTCCATGGACCTATATCTATACCCATGTATAGGTACATTCACCGTATTCCAGGGACCTATATCTATATCTTTGTATAGGTCCATGCACCGTATTCCATGGACCTATAGCTATATTCCATGGACCTATATCTGTACCTGTGTATAGGTCCATGCATTGTATTCTTTGGACCTATATCTATATTCCATGGACCTATATCTGTACCTGTGTATAGGTCCATGCGCCGTATTCCTTGGACCTATATCTATATTCCATAGGACTATATCTGTACCTGTGTTTAGGTCCATGTACTGTTTTCCTTGGACCTATATCTATATTCCATGGGCTTATATCTGTACCTGTGTATAGGTTCATGCACCGTATTCCAGGGACCTATATCTATATTCCATGGGCCAATATCTGTACCTGTGTATAGGTCCATGCACCGTATTCCTTGGACCTATATCTATATTCCATGGGCCTATATCTGTACCTGTGTATAGGTCCATACACCGTATTCCAGGGACCTATATCTGTACCTGTGTATAGGTCCACACCGTATTCCAGGGACCTATATCTGTACCTGTGTATAGGTCCACACACCGTATTCCAGGGACCTATATCTGTACCTGTGTATAGGTCCATGCACCGTATTCCTTGGACCTATATCTGTACCTGTGTATAGGTCCATGCACCGTATTCCATGGACCTATATCTGTACCTGTGTATAGGTCCATGCACCGTATTCCTTGGACCTATATCTATATTCAATGGGCCTATATCTGTACCTGTGTATAGGTCCATGCACCGTATTCCAGGGACCTATATCTGTACCTGTGTATAGCTCCACACACCGTATTCCAGGGACCTATATCTGTACCTTTGTATAGGTCCATACACCGTATTCCAGGGACCTATATCTGTACCTTTGTATAGGTCCATGCACCGTATTCCAAGGACCTATATCTGTACCTTTGTATAGGTCGATACACCGTATTCCAGGGACCTATATATGTACCTGTGTATAGGTCCATGCATCGTATTCCTTGGACCTATATCTATATTCCATGGGCCTATATCTGTACCTGTGTATAGGTCCATACACCGTATTCCAGGGACCTATATCTGTACCTGTGTATAGGTCCATGCACCGTATTCCAGGGACCTATATCTGTACCTGTGTATAGGTCCATGCACCGTATTCCAGGGACCTATATCTGTACCTGTGTATAGGTCCATGCACCGTATTCCAGGGACCTATTATCTGTACCTGTGTATAGGTCCATGCACCGTATTCCTTGGACCTATATCTATATTCCATGGGCCTATATCTGTACCTGTGTATAGGTCCATGCACCGTATTCCAGGGACCTATATCTGTACCTGTGTATAGGTCCACACACCGTATTCCAGCGACTTATATCTGTACCTTTGTATAGGTCCATGCACCGTATTCCAGGGACATATATCTGTACCTGTGTATAGGTCCATGCACCGTATTCCTTGGACCTATATCTATATTCTATGGGCCTATATCTGTACCTGTGTATAGTTCCATGCACCGTATTCCAAGGACTTATATCTGTACCTTTGTATAGGTCCATGCACCGTATTCCAGGGACCTATATCTGTACCTGTGTATAGGTCCACACACCGTATTCCAGGGACCTATATCTGTACCTGTGTTTAGGTCCACACACCGTATTCCTTGGACCTATATCTGTACCTGTGTATAGATCCATGCACCATATTCCTTGGACCTATAGCTATATTCAATGGGCCTATATCTGTACCTGTGTATAGGTCCATGCACCGTATTCCAGGGACCTATATCTGTACCTGTGTATAGGTCCACACACCGTATTCCAGGGACCTATCTCTGTACCTGTGTATAGGTCCATGCACCGTATTCCTTGGACCTATATCTATATTCCATGGGCCTATATCTGTACCTGTGTATAGGTCCATGCACCGTATTCCAGGGACCTATATCTGTACCTGTGTATAGGTCCACACACCGTATTCCAGGGACCTATATCTGTACCTGTGTATAGGTCCACACACCGTATTCCAGGGACCTATATCTGTACCTGTGTATAGGTCCACACACCGTATTCCAGGGACCTATATCTGTACCTTTGTATAGGTCCATGCACCATATTCCAGGGACCTATATCTGTACCTGTGTATAGGTGCATGCACTGTATTCCAGGGACCTATATCTGTACCTTTGTATAGGTCCATACACCGTATTCCAGAGACCTATATCTAAACCTGTATGTAGGTCTATGCGTCGTATTCCTTCAATCATCGCTAATGAGCCTTGTGGTGTCTGTGGACGTTAAGCACCATGATTACTTACAATATGCATTCCTTCAAAGTACGTTGACTGGGCGTAAAACACCAATTTACTTACTTACTTACTTACCTTCAAAGTACTCTTTCTACGCCGCTTCGCACACACAATGCCAGCCTTTCATCCCCGAGATTCAGACATTTTGATAGTCGGATGGAGAGAATTCATGGAGCTATGAATTTACGAGGTCCTAAATGCGAGAGCCTAGATAAGTTTCCCTTGATGATGATGATGATGATGATTGCTTTTATATAGCGCTATTCTCCGCTCTCGGGCAGACTCACTGCGCTCACGTGTGATTCTACATGAGTGAACAGCTTTTTATAGCGCGTTTTTCTTCTTTTCTTTCAATATCCACCAAAGTGGTATACTTACAGCGCTGACATGGCTGATGCCACATGAATCTGCTGCCGTCTCTG
>OY757556.1:4448990-4454315 GCA_963584105.1 Alviniconcha strummeri
AACACACATCCAGGAACAGTTTATCGCCAAAGGGAGGAACGGGATGGTGAACCTGTTCCACGCTCCAGGCTCTGGGGGCTCGACGATGTCTCAGCGGGTGCTGTGGGATCTCCACGAGGTCGTGCCGTGCGCTAAAGTTAAACTCAGGTCGGGGTCTTCACTGGAAAGCGTTGCAGACAAGCTGATCTTCTTGCAGCAGCAGTCCAGCTTGCCTGTAGTTGCCCTGCTGGACGGAGAGGATGAGCCAAGGCTCAAGCAGATTCTCTTTTCTCTGCACCGCAGCCCCGTGGTTTTGCTGCACGTGAAGAGATACCCGTATCGCCTCGACGAATCCCGCAGTCGCATCACCTCTGAGGAAAGCAGCTTCTACCTGTCGGGTTTTGTGACCAAGGAAGAGGCAGCGACTCTCGTGCTGAGATTCAGAGAGCGCTGCGGGGCGGAGGAGAGCAAACTCGAGAAGCTTGAAAAGCTTGACAAGGACATACAGAAAGGAAGACAGAAACACCAGATGTTTGAGTTCGGCATGGCGGTGTACGCCCATGACTTCCAAGGCATCAGAGCGTACGTGAGAGGCTACTTGGGTCTGAAGCCGAACCCGAGCGAGAAGTTGGAGCCATGGCAGAGATGTCTTGGGTACATGTCCTTGATGTATTACTACGGACAAATGTCTTGTCCGTGCCAGCTCCTCGTGACAATTATGGAGAGACCAGAAGAGCATATCATGAATCTGGACGATTTTCCAGACCAGTTCCAGATCCTCGTGGTCGAAGATTCCAATGAAGGAAGAGATAGGTGCCTACGGATCGCCCATTACATCATTGCCAGGGAAATCCTGGAGCAGATCCTGAACAGACGGTCTGGAGAAAGGAGACCAGTGGAAGAGGGCAAAAAGGACAGCAGCAGAGTGAATCATGCATCGTGCAGGACACTGAGCGAGGAGACCAAGCACCATCTGAAAAACTTCTGCATCGAGTACATTCACCGGCTAGCAGGCCAGAAGTCCACGTCAACTCTCACTTCCAACAGAACCATTTTCATCCTCACAAAAACCTTCATTTTTCGAGACACCGAAGAGGTCGGCGACGTGGTTACTGTGGGGACCCACGCCAGAAGAAAACCTCAGTTTTCCCAGCTCATGATCGATCTGGATTCAGACGCACCCTTCCATAGTCGCCTGGAAGTCCTGGAGACTCTATGCCAAGCATTTCCAGAGGATCCCAACTTCCAAGCTCACATGGGGCGCTTCTTCAGCATATGCCGGCCAAATGAGTGGGAAGAAACGGAGAGCCACTTCATGAAAGCCATCGAACTCTGCAAGTCTCAGAGTCGAGGCAAAAACGGAGACGAGCTCGATGAGAGATCAAACCAGAGTTTGATTCACATTTACCACATGTTCGGCAATGCCTTCCAGCGGCGGATTGTCAAGTACACGGGCTGGAATGCCGGAGATGTCCCCAAAGTGCGTGTTCGTCCGAGCGAAAAGGACGAGATTCTGGAAGAAGTCATCCGCAACGCTAGGACTGCCTGCCATTACTTTCTCCAGGCCAGGCTGCACACCCCTCATGGTCAGGAGGATGGCTACACTTACATGAACGACATTCACATGCGGCTGCAAGCTTCTGGCTTCGTCAACAATGTCTACTCCGGAGGTGTGCGTGCTTTTCTGTCTTCGAAAGACACCGACGAGAAAGTCAAGTTCATCAGGAACAGCGTCACCGTCATCGAAGAACTGATCGTCGAATGCCACAGCATCATTCAGCTGGACATGCATGGCAAGGGCATCTTTCTGAAACAGAACGTGCGTTGGTTCTACGACTTGTTTCAGCCGTGTACCAAAGTATTAGAGCCATTATTGGAGGGAGAGGACCTTACATCCTTAAGACTCGACCTCTCCAGAAAGAAGTTGGAGTTCGGGGGATCCGAATTCTTCGCTGCCGTTGCAAACCCTGAGGGTCCAGCAGACGTGATTGAAAGCATCGTCAACATTTTGGAGAGAATTTTTCTGTACTATTCCAAGGACCTGACAGACCGTGAGTTCGATCTTCTCTACCAAGACTGGATCCTCGCCATCCGGAACCCGCAGTTCGCAAAGGTTAGATACAGTTTCATTGTTACAGTCAATACGCTTGCTTATAGAGCTTATAGATGCTTCCAAGCGCTGGACAGGTAAGCAACATAGCTCAAACAAAAACAGATAAGCAGTTTAGCTTTTCATCTCCTTTTAAAAAAATCGTTTTTCACCATTTAAGTCTCGTTTTGTAGCTTGATAAAGGGATTACCCCGAAAATGTGCAGGTTGTGCCTCATAGACAGCGTTCTTTTGAATCTCCTATGTGTTTAGATCTTAGAGAGCTGCTTCCTCTAATTTATCCAAAATAATGCATGCAATCTACCGTTCTGTTCATCACAAGTAGCGTTGGTTTAGATACACACACAGTACCATTTAGATCTCGTTGGCCGTGTGTGCTGTAGTATATGTGACTTGTACATTCTGAACAATCAGTCCAGACAAAGAGTACACGTATTATTTTCTAGAGAGATGCCAGTGCTGCTAACACGGACACACAGACACACACACACACACACACACACACACACACACACACACACACACACACACACACACACACACACACACACCACAACACACACACGCACGCACGCACGCGCGCACACACACACATACAGAGAGAGAGAGAGAGATCACCTGTTGCGCAAAAAATGCAGTTTTAACGTGGCTGTGTTTGTGTACTTTCAGATTTTTTCTTTTTTGCAAATGTTAATTGATTAGTGCGCCCTGTTCTCTCACGTCGTCGTCGTTGTTGTTGTTGTCCCCTCACGATGAAGAGAGTTCAAGAGAGCAAAATGAGACATTAAGAACGTCCATCTATCCATTCTACGTTTGTCTCTTTGTGTCTCCCATTTAAAAAATATATTTTCTAACGATCATTCTATGCACGGCCAATAGAAATAGTAAAATATAATGAAAATGCTTTTCGAAATACCTCTGTGCTGAAACAAGCAGAGCATTACGGCTTTCTTCTGGCAATTTCATTTCAAATCCGACACAATCGTAATGATGGGAACACGAGTTACGAAACAGACGTTCAGCCGTGACTGGGTCCACTGTTGTTTTAGACGTACAGCGTGGAGGAAGTGCTGGGGAGTGTCCGCCGCTGGAACGACGCTGTCCACAGTCCTCTGTCCACTTTCTACCTGTTCACCCTCCTCAACCTGCTGGGATTTGGGACGGAAGACAAACCAGGTACCGATGTGGGTTGAGTGACAAATCAAGTTACCGACGTGGGACGAGTGACAAATCAGACACCGATTAATAAGGGATGTGACAAATCGGGTACTGATGTGGGATAATTAACAAATCAGGTACCGATGTGGGGCGAGTGACAAACCAAGTACCGATGTGGAACGAGTGACAAATGAAACATCGATGTGGGGCGAGTGACAAATCTGGTATCGATGTGGGACGAGTGACAAATCAGGTACCGATGTCCTGGGTCGAGTGACTAACGAGATATGGAACTCGAGACGAGTGACAAATCAGATACCAATGTGGCACGAGTGAAAAATCTCGTGCGGATGTGGGTCGAGTGACCAATCGGGTCCCCTTTGGGACGAATGGCAGATATCGATGTGGGGACGATCGACAAATAAAATGCCGATTTGGGACGAGTGACAGTCTGATACCGACGTGGAACGAGTGACAAATCGGGTACCGAAATGGGACGTCGAGTGACAAATTGATACCGCAGATACCGACGTGGGTAAACTGACAAACCAGTACAGATTCCAGATGTACGAGTGACAAACCTGTGTGCCATGGGACGAGTGACAGTCCAGGTACCGATTCTGATACGTGCGAGTAACAAACCTGGTACTGACTTTCAGACCAGTGACACACCGAGGCACGAATTTCAGACGTACCAGTGACAAACAACGTATACCTACTGATTGGGAACATGCGAGTGACATACGAGTTTTTGTTGTTGTTGTTTTTGTTTAGTTTTTGTTTTGTTTTGTTGGATGAGTGGCAAAACTGTGTACCAACTTCTGAAGGATTCCAAAAACAGCAGTTTAATTACCATGTCAGAGGAATAAATTAATACCGTAATATTAAAATTGACAGCTTTAATTTCCCACTGGGATTAATAAAGTATACTGTTATTTATGGAGATTTTAATTTGATGATCAGGCATTTTGATGAATTCCTGTTTGGAGAAAAAAGATGCAGTTTGTGGGATTGTGTTCACTTGCATGTTTGTCAGATTAATAAAAAATAAAATAAAAAAATCGTGTATATAGATTAGGAGCACACACTCGTTTGTTTGTGTTGTTTGTTTGTTTGATGTTTACCCCACTGATTCTAATGGAATATTCAGCTCAACTCAATGAAATAATTTTACTAGCTTCCTTTGGACGAATTTGCATTTTTGGTGCAGAGTCCTTCCAAGAGTATAATTATAAGTACGAACTTACGCAGCACATAATTACAATCACATACGTTAGTTTCATTCTGTGTGGTTACATACACGTGTTAGTTTGCCGTTATCATTTTTCTCGATTAAAAATGTTATTCTGAGTGCTGCTTACAAAAGAATCCCAATAATTATGCGCTCATGTGGTAACTACAATAGAGAGGGTTTTTGTTTTGTTGTTGTTGTTGTTTTGTCCTTTTCTCTGTGCCACTGAATGAATACGTTACTTGGGGTGTCACCTTTAAGTGTGCATGCAATCCACACGCAGGGAATACACAGTGCCTATCTGAGGCCAAGCGACTCCAGGAAGTCGAACTGCAGCTGCTGAGCAAGCGAGTGGTGAAACCATACTACCCCCGTGAGTGGCTGGGTGCCGAGGACGTTGAGGGAATCCGGCGTTTAGTGACCGGCAACTCCGTTCGTCGTACTGAGGCCCGCTGCGTCAAAAGTACGGTCAAAGAACTGGACGAATGAAAGAAGAGGAGACTGAAGCAGGAGAAAGAGAGAGAGAGAGAGAGAGAGAGAGAGAGAGAGAGAGAGAGAGAGAGAGAGAGAGAGAGACATGCACACACACACACACACACACACACACACACACAAACAAAAAACAAAGAACAAAAAGCACCCCCCAAAAGAAACAAAAAGAGAAAGAAAGAAAAAAGAAGAAAAAAGAGAGGAAAAAAGAAGAAAAAATGAAAACTATTCCGGGCTTCAGAGAGAACCTACTTGGGAGCATGAGGCCCCTTCCGGGTCCATTTCCGGTCTTTCTGCTATAGGTGCAATCATAATTTTGTCGGAATTAAGCCGCCTCAAACAGCCCCAGTTTGTCTGCG
>OY757556.1:4454515-4503581 GCA_963584105.1 Alviniconcha strummeri
GTACAATACCATGGATTCGTACAGGTTTAACTGACTGCATACGTTTTTCTCTTTTTCTCTCTCCACTACACACCACAGGTGAAACCCCTGGCCGTGTCCAGTGCGCCAGCTGCGGGTTAAAGGTGGAGATGACGTGGGACCAGCAGGAAGTCGTCTGCGACTGTGGTGACGTCATTGTCAACAAAGAATCAGAGTTGATCTCCCCAGTCGCTGCCATTCATAGGACCTGTGTTCCCACTGCGGACAACTTCAGCCTTGCCTGTACCTAACCCAGCTTTGACCAGTGACTGGCCGAGGTTTTTGTTCCGTGATATTAATACCATGGATGGGGTCTGACCCCTATATTCCGGAATCTTTGAGAAAACGGTCAATGTTTAACGCTTGCAGTACAATAATGGCTTAACATACGGTCATTGGTTTAAATTGCACATGTGGAATAACTGATTTTTTTCCTTCATATTTTTTAATCAAATTCTGTCGCGATGAACCTGTCATGAGCAGTTCGAGAATTTAACAGACTCTGTGTGTATGAAAATTAAAATGCAACTCGGTGTGGGCAAGAAAAAGAACAAAGTTTGTCATAAAAACCCGACAATGGGAGTAGCTAGATAATTTATTTTGAACGCCCGGTCAACCAGGTTACTAGGCACAAACAGACTATAGTAATTAGAACATTCCCCGCAAAAGTAAATGGATTTTAACGTCCTGTCACATTTAGCACATCGCCGATATATCTCGCATGAATTTCATCAACCAAGAATGAATGATTACGTTTTGTAATACTTGTTGTCGTTCATGAGTTCATATCTTGTCTGTTTATATCTGACGCATTATCGAGAAAATGTATTGTCATCAGTCGTTGCTCTCTGAGGACATCAGTATAGGTATCTGCCATTTTTATTGATTAAATTATGCGTACATATTCTTATTTACATTAAGGCTTTTCTGTGTTCAGGTGCTGATGAGATATGGTTGCAAAATGTATGATGTATATATAGTATTATAGAAAAGCATCTAGGTTTATTTTCTTGTTTGTACTTTTACCGGGCTGTACGTATGCCATTAAGATTTTCTTCTTCAGTTGAATATTTCTTGTTTTCATTTAGTGATTCTGGACTTGATTAATATGTTGACCGCAAATTTTTTTTGGCACAAATATAACCTTCTTGTTCCATTTAAGAATGAATCTATGCACGCCATGTTTTTGTGTGTTTTTTTTTCTCCATTATATGTGTCCGGTATGGAATAGTTGGTGTAAAAATAGAAGTGGGGCTTACGGTTCGGCAAGTATTGGCAGTCATTGCTCATTTGTTTACGCCCGTATATACTTACATAATTTGATATGCATGTTTTCACAGGGATACTCCCTTTTCTGAACATTGATGAAGTGTATTTGATATATCAATATGTTTATTTAAAAAATATGAAACAGTGATCACTGCTAGTGTCATTTGCTGATTCTAGACATGATTAAAATTTTGACTGCAGACAATGTTTGCCCTGATACCTGGACACAAGGACACCACAGCCACAAGCTTGTTAGTTAAGTGTTGTTCCTGTCGCTTGACAAAGGTGCTTACCCCGAAAATTCGCATGTTGTGTGGTGTCATATTAAATAAGCATTCCCTTTAACGTTTCATGTGTTTGATTTTGTTTATTTAACAGAAAACCATACTGCTGCATCATACATGGCAACAGGCATATCATATAATTGTAAAATTACGTCCACTCGTATACTTTGTCCTCTCGTTGATCTTTTAAAAATGTGTATTGCTTTGCTTGATCAATGGTGTTCCTGTGTCATACTGAAGTCTGTGTTTCTCTGAAATATGGCGCCCCAACATTTATACTTTTCTACAACTTGAATAAAGACTTCTCCGTATTGTATTTAAATGTTATCAGGCTCTGTACACGAACAAAAAAAATAAAATAAAAAAAATCAAACTTTTGTTTCGTGATACTGAGGTGAAGTCCCCAGTCTTCGCAAGAAGTATTCGGATTTTTCGTTTTGTTTTTGTTAGCTCTGTTTTACATAGGGTAGACATAAGTCGTTTGCTTAGGGTAGGCATGGTGGATACCCTCTTGCGAGTTATATTACTAATTTCTCATGATTCTTTGTCTTCTGAGCTTTTGACTGTGTCATAGTCATTTATGAATATGTTTGAAAATGTTTTCGGCTTTGTTGCATTACTAACAGAAGAGAAGAGACGGTTATGTTTCGACTAAACAACATATGACTCTCTCTCTCTCTCTCTCTCTCTCTCTCTCTCTCTCTCTCTCTCTCTCTCTCTCTCACTCTCTCTCTTCTCTTTCTCTCTTATTATTATTTTAATTTTTTGTTTTGTTGAAGGGAGAGGAGCCACCTGTAATATTCCGTGTGATGAATAACTACTGTAGGCATATGCTGCTTTTCTGTTCTGATTAAATTGCAGTAGGGAGCGCTGTTTTGCTGCTCAAACTTTTGAACATTGTTTTTCAAAGATGTATTGAAACATACAAACTTATTTTGGAAAATTATATAATATATATTTTGGTTTGATATGATTTTTTTTAAACACTCTTTTTACCGATTTTTATTGACACTGTGCTTGTAACGTGTGCATGTGTGTGTGTGTGGTTTTAGCATGTACCATTTTGTGTGTTATATTCCATATTTACCTGGAGCTTCATTGTTCTTTAATTTTGTCACAGCAAGTATTATTTCCTTTTGTGTATGATTTTATAGCCAGGCTGAGAGAAGACTCTTCTTTCAACTGTAATACTGTTTCGTCAACCCGTATTTCCTCTCTGCTGGGATCTTTCTGGGCAACAAAAAAAACAACAACAAAATCCAAACTTTTATTTCGTTGATACTGAGGTGAAGTCCCCAGTCTTCGCAGGAAGTATTCGGAAATTTTGTTGATTTTTTTGTTTTTGTTTTTGTTTTTGTTTTTGTAAGCTCTGTTTTACATAGGGTAGACATAAGTCGTTTGCATAGGGCAGGACATGGTGGATACCCTCTTGCGAGTTACATTACTAATTTCTCGTTATTCTTTGTCTCTGTGCTTTTGACTATGTCATAGTCATTTATGAATATGTTCGAAAATGTTCGATTTTGTTGCATTACTAACAGAAGAGAAGAGACGGTTATGTTTCGACTACACTACATATGACTCTCTCTCTCTCTCTCTCTCTCTCTCTCTCTCTCTCTCTCCTCTCTCTCTCTCTCTCTCTCTCTCTCTTATTATTTTGTCTTTCGTTTTGTTTGTTTTGTTGAAGGGAGAGGAGCCACCTGTATTACTCCGTGTGATGAGCAACTTACTGTAGATGCTGCTTTTCTGTTCTGATTAAATTGAAGTAATAGAGCGCTAGTTTACTTCTCAAACGTTGAGCATGTTTTTCAAAGATGTATTGAAACATGCGAGAGAAAAAAAAGAGGAAAATTGTATAGATTTTTTCCTGTTTGATATGATTTTTTAAACACTCTTTTTACCGAGTTTTAATTGACATTGTGCTTGTAACGTGTGTGTGTGTGTGTGTGTGTGTGTGTGTGTGTGTGTGTGTGTGTGTGTGTGTGTGTGTGTGTGTGTGTGTGTGTGTTTTAGCATGTACTGTCTACCATTTTGTGTGTTATATTCCATATTTACCTGGGAGCTTCATTGTTCTTTAATTTTGTCACAGCAAGTATTATTTTCCTTTTGTGTATGATTTTATAGCCAGGCTCAGAGAAGACTCATCTTTCAGCTGTATACTGTTTCGTCACACCCGTATTTTCTCTCTGCTGGATATTTCTGGGCACGATTTCCTGCATATGTAAGCCAGGTTAAGCTATTAATCAGATCAGCATTTTTATTTCTGGTATCTGTGCCTGCTCCTCTGTATCTCTAAGTGCCGCTTATATAAAGCTTTTGTCTTTGTCTAATGCTTGATTTTGGAAGTCGACTATCTACTCTTTTTTTCTTTTTTTTTTTTCTTTTTTTTTCTCTTGCTCAGGTTATGGTACATTTTTGTTTTCTCAGCAACGTAGTAAACACACACACACACACACACACACAACACAGCACACACACACACACACACACACACACACACACACACACACACACACACACACACACACACACACACACACACACCCCAAATAGTTTTCTTCAAGATTTTGTATGAAGGATTTTTACAGATGGCCTTAAGCCGAGATTTCTTCTTCTTCTGTAATGACATCGGTCAATATTCTGACCGTTAGTCATTTTCGGGGGTCTGCACAGCGAGTAAAAAAGGAGAGGGATGGTGGGGGTAGAGGTGGGGGATCTTTGCTGTGGGTATGATGACACCATCGAGATAAAGGTGCCGAGGGATTTTAAATAGGTTTTAAATAAGTTACTTACTTCTCTGCTTTTATTTTAATGTTAAATTTGGGATAGAAAAAGAAGTTCAGTTTGTACATAATTTTATTGAGGTGTTTTATTTAAACATACACCACACATATTTTTCTACTAATATTACTGTTATAGGCTTCATAAATTGGATTAACTGCCTCAAAGGGTTGACAGTCTCCATTAAATATAAAGCCAAGCAACATGTCATCACGGTTAACTTCAGCTTGATCTCGACCTTGAGATAAACTGTTCAGGTTCTTTTTGTGAGGAATCAATTTCCTGGGCAAGGGGTCTGGCTACATTTGTATTCTTTGTGTGATGTAAATGCAGCTTCTTCTACATTTGTATATCTTTGTGTGATGTAAATATGGCTTCTTCCCCCCCCCCCGCCCCCCCCCCCCCCCCCCCCCCCCACCCTTTTTTCTTTCTTCGTCCATGATCCATCATGGCAAATATATTAAGTAATAGTGCGCATCTTTACATTGGCTGTCCCTGGGTATCATTGTTTGTTGTTCATTTGAATAATCAGAAAATACCTGTCATGTTTGCGTGTCTGTGGTCTGGAATTATTCGTTTATTTCTCAGTGACCTCTTGTAGACGTTTAGTTTGATGGCATTGGCTTCGGGCAGTATTTTCATATCTGACTAAGCAGGTATTTTCATATTTTTTCTTTTGAGTTTTGATTTGTTTAGCACGGGGTGGCAATTGCCAGAATATGCTGCCCTTCAGCTCATTTGCTTCTCTCTCTCTCTCTCTCCCCCCCCCCCCCCCCCCTTCATCCCCAACTTGTTTTAGGTTCTTCTATTCCACCATTTTCCTCTTTCTTTTTTGGGCTTCTTCAGCTGTTTGCTTGGCTGACTATCTCGAGTTCTGTTGAAATATTGTTCACTTAAGTAAATAACCGAAATAAACAATGCTTTCTCAGTCCTGTTGTACTAATTCCTCATTCTCAAAGATATTGCTAGAGGCTGTCACAGTTTTTACTTTTCTTTTTTTCTTTTCTTTTTTAAATTGCGTGTCACAACACTATCTACTGAATTTTACAACTAACGATATTAAGAACATTGCTAATAATCCACCTGTATCTTAGTCTAAAGTAGTGGTTTTTCTAAACAAATTGCATCCATCCTAATAATTTGCTGCATTGACTACTACATATATAGCTGTCTTGACAACTTCTTTTTGTTAACAAATTCAAAGCCTATGTTGGACTGATAGTTTTCTGTACATCAGAAGAACTGATAGCTTGTTTCTGAACTAGCGGATAATATTCAAAAGATTTAAAAAAATTAAAAAATGTGAAGTTATGTACACAAGATATTTTACATCTGTTTCAGGCAGGAATATTGATTTTACTTATGACCACCAGCATAATGCTTGTTTGTCATGGGCAACACTTTCTGTTTGTTTGTGTTCATTTGTTTGTTAGTTCTGAGAACAGTCAAATTCATGCTGTTGTGAAAGTTATGTACACAACGTTACACTTGTCAGTGGATTATAAATAAAAATAAATGTCAAGACAACACACAGAAAGTTTTGCAATGTATGTTTTATTATGACAGATACAGACTGAAAGCCCTAATTACTAAATTTAATATTTATTATAAAAAAAATTAAGTCACAACTATTCGACTCCATTTCTGACTCATGACCAGATATATAAATCCTTTCTCAAGTCAAATCTGTAAAATCAAACCATGCACAAATACAATGATAATATCGAATTTATAGAGTGCTTGCTTTCGGAGACTCAAAGCACTTTTCAACTTAAAGAAAAACGTGACGCCCAAATACCCACATACAAATCATTAGTATATGAAACAAACACACAAAAAGGAATAAACATTTTCATACGAAGCACGATAAAATAAACACACACACACACGCACACGCATGCACGCACACACGCACGCATGCACACACACACATGACTGCGCACACTTGCACACACAACATACATGAATGGGTATACAATGTACACCAAGTACACCTTTTCACAGGGTTAGTCCCTTCAGTATTGCCCATGTTAAAAACAACAACAGCTTTTGAAATATTACTAGGAAATGCTGGTATCATCAACTATTCTGTGATTCATCAGTACCACACTAAGAAGAAAAGAAAAAAAGAAGAAAAAGAAAAAAGAATGGAAAAAAAAAAATGGGAAAAAAAAGAAGAAAAAATGAAAAAAAGAGAAAGAAAAAAAAAAAAAAAAAAAAAAAAGAAGAAGAAAAGAAAGAAAAGAAGAAGAAGAAATATATATAATACAATATATTTTGTTGCTCTTTTAATGCATAACAGCAAATATACCAATACAAATGCATGGCAGCAGGCTGCACATACTACCTACCAACTGTCATTTCCTAGATTCTCAACAAGAGCCATACAAAAAAGCTTAATGAATAACGCAGAGAATGTTTCTGGAGAAAAAAGACAGGATCTAGGAGTATGCAGTACTGCTGGCACTAGTAGAAAAATGACAAGAAAGAACAGCAAAAGGACTATGTAGAAGAACCAGAGAGGAAATAGGAAAGAGGAATCAAATGACAGCCCTGAGATTCCAGACAGAAGAGCAACATCAAAGATCCCTAGCTTCCCTTCAGGGGACTTCACACACCAGAGTCCTATGTAGTGGATTCCAGAGTGGAAGGAGAAGTGTAACAGGCAGCGCAGTATTCAGTCAAGCAATAGAGTGACCACAGGACATACTCCGAGCATTGCTTTCTCTAGACTCTGCCAGAATTGGTTTTGCCACTGAAGGGGCACTATTTATCTCTGAGCAGATGTCCACAATGCTGCCAGCACTCTCTGAAAGGTTTAGGTACTCGTAACAAGACTGTGGAATCAACATAACGTCGAAGAACACATGTAAACCTGGGTTAAAAAAAAAGAAGAAAAAAAAGAAAGAAAAAAAAAAAAGAACAAGTAACAGTTCTGTCTCCGTTCAAACAATTTTGGTTTTATTTGTGCTGGCGTAAGCAATGACGGCGGTTATAAAAGAAGTGTCTGATATAATTTGCATTGTCTGTTTATAAACTTACTGTCATTTGAGCACCACAGTCCACTGGCGATTCAGCGAAGCTTTGCTAGAGTGAATGCGCTTTGTAATCTTTCGCGCAAGAAGTCGCGAGAGGTCGCAACGCACTTCCGGGCCGATTTCTAAGTAGGCGTTGCTTCACGCTGTGTATAACAGTGGCAGTTGAACCTAGAATTGCAAAGCAGTACAAATGCCAATACTGTTGCAGTTGCAAAAATTACCTTGGAAAGGGGATGGGGGGGTGCAAAAAAATGTCTTTGCGTCATTTTTTGGCTGACCAGAAGATCGCGAGTTCGTAGAAAAACTGCGTTTTGGGGCATCCTATAGCACGAGCAACAAGTTATTTCCAGACACATTATGACTACGGGCCTCCAAAAATGCCTTTAAAGTTGGCAGTGTAAAATTCGAAAATTCACTGTCACCACCTTTTTTGTGAAGAAAGTACGCACCGGAAGTAAAAGCAGCCAAGGGACTTAAGCGATGCCGGGCAAAAGTCAAGGGAGTTAACAACCCCGCCTGAATCACCCAATAGTTGACATTTTTTAAATCTATTTTTTGACCTATGGCATAATTATTTATGTCGTACACCAGTGCTTGGAGTTTGCACATAGCAATGAGATTTATTTTGCTTGGAAGACAAAATTGACGATCTTCGGAAATCCAGGGGAGTGCACTCGGTAAGGCAGAGTAGGTACGCTTTGTTGGCGTTACAGTAAAACCGTGGGAAAGATGGCCAGATACTGGTAAAAGAAGCAAAAAAGGCATTAGAAATACCGGTCAAGTGCTGTCTGTGGGGTATATGCAGCTGTAATAGTAGGTTCCCCCAGTCTTTTTGTGAAGGCGTCCGTTTTGTGCCGTTTGCCAAACCAGTGCAAACGCTTGAAACATTCCTTCGTTGGAGCAAAGCCTGCGGGCATCCACACAGCCAGTTCAATGTCAGCAAAATTATATATTTTTTATTTTTATTATTACTCGAAGCGATCGGAATTTCGCACACGAAAGGAGAGTCTGAGCCAGTGAAATGACCATTAGTGACGTGCCCTGTTGCTTTTTGTTTGTGGTTGTTGATGGTCATGTGTGTGTGTGTGTGTGTGTGTGTGTGTGTGTGTGTGTGTGTGTGTGTGTGTGTGTGTGTGTGTGTGTGTGTGTGTTTTAGCATGTACTGTCTACAATTTTGTGAGTTATATTCCATATTTACCTGGAGCTTCATTGTTCTTTAACAAGTATGGCCAGATACTGGTAAAAACTGAGAAGCAGAAAGGGCATTAGAAATGCCGGTCAAGCGCTGTCTGTGGGGTATATGCAGCTCTGATAGTAGGTTCCACCAGTTTTGTGAAGGCGTCCGTTTTGTGCCGTTTGCCAAACCAGCGCGAACGCTTGAAACATTCCTTCGCTGGAGCAAAGCCGGGCGGCCGCGGGCGTCCCGGCCACAGCGGCCAGTTCAATGCCAGCAAAACTATATATGTTAATTATTACTCGAAGCGATCGGAATTTCGCACACGAAAGGAGCGTCTGAGCCAGTGAAATGACCATTAGTGACGGGCCCTGTTGCTTTTTGTTTGTAGTTGTTGATGGTCATGTGTGTGTGTGTGTGTGTGTGTGTGTGTGTGTGTGTGTGTGTGTGTGTGTGTGTGTGTGTGTGTGTGTGTGTGTGTGTGTGTGTTAGGGAGCCAGTTGTATGTTTTTGTTTGAGGATGGAATAACAAATGTATACGTAAGCACTGTGTAAAATATGAAAATCTTCGGTAATATTCAAGGAGACGGTCGGAAATTCCTGGGACATTTTAAACGCCATTTTGAGTCACTTATATCTTTTAAATCAATAAAACGGCTTCACATATAATGAATGAATCCAAAATTTGCAACAAAAGTGAGTTTTATCACAGTCTGTAAAACGGGTGAGATTTTAGTACACGATCAGTTGTTTTGCCGACATCAGCACTGAGGAAGCCTGCACTGTGTTACTCGGAAATTAGATCTAGATTAAACGTCAATGGCGCATAAGCATACTGAAACAAAACTTTTTAAAGTCCGTAAACACACCAGAAATGAAAATGAAGACCGCTGCCAGATATTTTCCAAATGAGATTTATGACAGTCCTGCACTCGGTGAGCCGTACAGGCACCAGAATGTAACTATGACATAGTAAGACCATACACACGACCGCTGACATAGTAAGACCACACACGACCGCTGACATAGTAAGACCATGCACAAGACCGCTGACATAGTAAGACCATGCACAAGACCGCAGACATACTAAGACCATGCACACGACCGCTGACATAGTAAAACCACACACCACCGCTGACATAGTAAGACCATGCACACGACCGCTGACATAGTAAGACCATGCACATGACCGCAGACATACTAAGACCATGCACACGACCGTTGATATAGTAAAACCACACACCACCGCTGACATAGACCATGCACATGACCGCTGACATAGTAAAACCACACACGACCGCTGACATAGTAAGACCATGCACACGACCGCTGACATAGTAAGACCATGCACACGACCGTTGATATAGTAAAACTACACACGACCACGCACAAGTTACACCAAAAACCACACACACACACACACACACACACACACACACACACACACACACACACACACACACACACACACACACACACACACACACACAAACAAACAAACAAACAAACAAAAACAACAACAACAACAATAACAACAACAACAACAACAAAAATACATACACACGCGCGCACGCACAATACTCAGCCTCCACCACCACCACCGCCACCGCCACCACCACCACCACCACCGCCAACAACAACAACAACAGCAACAACATTAACACAAACCAAACAACAACAAAAGCCACCTTCCACACAAAAATCAAAGAAGCCACAAACAAACGACGTCAAAATGGAAATAAGCAAATTAAAAATTCAACTGAAGAAATGTAAATTTGAGACGCGAACACAAGAACTAAAATGCAGAAGAGTTTCAGTTCTGAAACGTTTGGCTTACCATACCGGAAGGTGTTGTGACGTAATACCGCTATTTTTGTCACAGTGGAAAATCCACAGTATAGACATACAAACTACCCTCCCTGTTTTTTCGGCTGGGGCAGGGTTGATGCCGACATGTCAGGTAAAAACAGGTGAGTGTGCCATTTTCTTCAAATTTACTTTGTTACCGTTACAGTTGACCAATTTTACTGGTGATACGATTGCAGCTCTACAAAGATATGAAGCAGTTCTTGGTTATTTGTCTAGTACATGTCCTTCATTCACGGAATGGCGACAGTCGATTCGCCAAACGTTTCAGTCACACGTAAATAAAGTGATTACCAGGGGTTTCAATAGCGATTTACAGACCACATTTTGCCCATCTAACAGTCGATCCGTGTGCATGGGCTTTTCATAATACAACGATTTGAACGTAATGCTTTTTAAAGCTTTGTGAAGTGTGGAATAATCAGGTTCGACTCACACAATTTTGATTGACAAGTAATAATCACGTTAGTTTGTTGTTGTTGTTGTTGTGCATATAGGGCAATACTAGGGCGTACATTTATTTATTCATGTGTGCGTTATTTTGTGTGTTTTTTAACCGAAGAAAGAATCAGTAGCAGAGATCCCTATAGGCCTCAAACAGTTCTACTTTTGGTTTCATTCTAGAACTTCCTAGAAGGGTTGACCCATTCTAAAGAATGCAGTGGTTACATGTTTGTGTTGTCTTGTTTCTCTTGCTATGGACCCCAAGTTGAGAATGAATTACCGTAGCGTCTGTCAGACACTGTGCTGAAAACCTCCCTCTTCAAGTTCTCACATTTCGTGCAACTACAAGTTTTCGAGTTCGAGTTCTCTCTCTCTCTCCATCCCTCCTGTCTCCCCCCCCCCCCCCCACTCCTCTCCCCCTCGTCTCCCTCTCGCCCCCTCCCCCCCCCCCCCCCCCCCCACCGCCACACACACATACCTCATCGTGCTGTTAAGGTTTACGGTTATACTCTGGTCAGGTGGCATTCACGCACATCGGAAAAGCATCCTCACAAGAGACGAAGAGGATTTTTTCTTCTGATTTTCGTTGTTGTTTTGTTGTTGTTGTTTTTCATTACTTAATTTATTTATTTTTAAATATGGGTCCGTGGGTGCAGATGGGTCGAGGGTCCTTTCAGAAAATGTCATAGCCCGAATGAAAATAGAACAGTTTCAACACGCAAACATACGAACGGATTCAATGTGAGTTTACAGGTTAAAAACGTTTAGCTAAGTGGCGTTGTGTTCTGCAGTAGGAACATAGGTTTTTGATCAGGGCCCATATACATAAATAAAGAACAAATACGCCCCCCCCCCCCCCACCACCTCCCCTTCTTTAATTGCTTTTATCTTCTAAATGATGACTAGTGACGCCAATGGGGAAAAAAAAAAAAAAAAGTAGAATTAAACCGGCAGGCCTAAGCGCGTTTAACCCTTTCATTCCCCAGCCTGTAAAATTTTCGGGCTGAATGACACACGAACACGCCTGCAAACAGTATATTTTCCAGTCCTATAGACCATTCCCATGAGAGGAAATTTTAGAGTGCTCTGCCCCTGCGTAAGGCGGAAGTTTGTTGACTGGGACGTTCCGGCGGCTGTTAGGCCTACTGGGTGTCGCCTGAGCGAAGGCAGTTTCGATCAGCCGCAATACTAAAAAATAACTACCATGGGGAAAGATACTGTGTGCGCTGTTTGAACTACAAAGGAAAGGAGGTGGAGGGACGTGAATTAAAGTTGCGCAGATTAACTGCCGACACTGAAGAAACTGCGGAAAGTTAGGTGGTCGCCGCTCAGTGACACTGGTAAAAAAAAAAGTGACAGCATGTTTGCCACTATAATCCACACAGCTTTGTTTTATACTATTTTATTTACTTTACTGCGGACAAAATTCTTTCAGTATCCTGATGCTTTTAAAAATTGGGATGTATATTTAAAGAGGATTCACACAAAATCACCAAACCTATGTGCTATCATTACTGTTTCTACCGCTACAATGAGACATGCGGCCTAATCCTAGCCTTAACCCTATCAGCAGTGTGCCTTTATTTTGTAATCTTTAATTTTTCATTCCTTACCAAAGTCTCCTGTTGGCGCATGTATGCCAACTGTGTTTGAGTGTGTTTGTGCCTTTATATGGCAGATTGTAAATATAAGGTCTGAGTGAGACAGTGGTGTTGATGACATTTGCTTTCCACTGACAAGCACCACATTTAATTATTTTGTTCTGTCTAAAAAGCCTGGAGTAGTTCAGAATATAGCTTTTCATATTACACCCACTGCTACATACTAACTTAGTGTAAAGAATGTGGCCTGAGTTTTATCTTTTGGCTTCTCACTTCATTTTTTTTCCCCTGTCAAATTATCAAAAATATTTTAACTTAAAAGAGGTCTGAATCACAACAGTGTACAGTACAGCAGTATACAATTTATATCTATACATATACTGCTTTTTAAGAATCAAGAATATTCATTTGTCCTCTGTAAACACAGGAAATTCAAATTATGGCCACAAAAAAATAAACATAGATCATAACAAATAGTGTAGGCCTAGTGCATTAACTATTGATTACACACACACACACACACACACACACACACACACACACACACACACACACACACACACACACACACACACACACACACACACACACATACACACACACACACACACACTCACACTCACACACACACAAATGTACAGTAATACTAATAGTGTGTGTGTGTGTGTGTGTGTGTGTGTGTGTGTGTGTGTGTGTGTGTGTGTGTGTGTGTGTGTGTTACATATATACACTCTGCTAAAATATGCAAGTCAGTTTAAACACAGATTAAAAATACAGCTATTAAGACACACGCACACCCATACATCTATCTCTTTCTCTCACTTACACACCCACATAACAACACCACCCCAACCTGCCCCTCCCTCCCCCCCCCCCCCCCCCACATATATATATACACACAACCGGTATGTATGCATTCTACTTATTTTAAAAATGAATGTACAAATAAATAGTCACAGATTAAGAGTACAACAATTAAAACAACACACATATTCATACACACGCAAGCTGCATGCATGTATTTTGCTTTTCTTCTTTTTTAAAGTAAAAAAAATAAAAAAAATAAAAATGCAATTCACAAAATGCAGTCTTCACACAGTGATTGATGTAGTTTTGTGGTTTTACATTTTGTTAATGATATTTACTTCTCAGTTTCATTCATATGTGTGCTTCTGTGTTCTGAGAGGAAAATAACACTGACTGACAAGTAACTGTGAATAAATCATTGAATGTCTACTTGATTTTTATTACCATTTATGAAAAGTTTTGTTAAATAAGAAAATAAAGAGACTGACTTGAACTGATTCTGCTTCCTCTTTTAAAATCGTCCTCATAAAAACACCTGCTCAAAACCTAATTTTTAAGCCTCTTGCTCAATCTCTTCATTTTCTTTATCACTTAACTCTGTGTGTGTGTGAGTGTGAGTGTGTGTGTGTGTGTGTGTGTGTGTGTGTGTGTGTGTGTGTGTGTGTGTGTGTGTGTGTGTGTTATAAATCACTCTACACACCCATTTTATATCTTTATTATTAATTTTACTGAATTAAACTTATCATAAGTAGTCCATATATTCAAAGTGTTGATATACAACTTTACAAATCAATAATAATGTGTAGTGAAGAAATTGCAAATTGTACAAATCTCCCTCTCCTCCTCACCTCCCTCGTCTCTTCCTCTCTCTGACTCAGTGTTACGAGAAAAAAATCTTCTTCCACTCACTTTGTTCAGATGTTTAATTGGATCAGTCATAATGAGAAATGTATTGCAAACTATTTCAGTGTCTGGGTACTTGTATTTCTAGTAAACAGTTGGAGTCCCTGGCTTGTAACTTACAAAACTGAATGCAGAAGCAGAAAAATATTGCCATACATTACATAATTTCAAAATCAATGGGACAAGAACTAAAGGTTCATCTAGTAGAGTAGCAGTGTTCTCTGACATTGTACAGTGGACATATTCATTCTTCATGAGGATTTATATAGACAAACTGATAGGCAATGCCATTTGTTAAAATGCAGGGTAGGTTGGCTGTTGATGAATTAACTTTATGAATTAATTTGTCAATGCTGGTAGCCATGTGTGATTATTTATGTCGCTTATTGTAAGTTGAACATTTTCCACTCTTCTTTGAGTAGCTGTGCTCACTGTCTTTGAAGGAATCACTAGTCAAGCAGCTTAGGATCACATTCAAAAGACTCATCACTTGAGTCCGACAGTGTGTGTGTGTGTGTGGGGGGGGGGGGGGGGGGGGCTAATTTTACAAATAAACATATGATTTTAAATGTAGTTTAAAAAAAAAAAAAAAACTAATTGTATAATATTTTACGTAAATTGTTTTGGTAGGACTATGCTCTACATGTGTATAGAATATCATATTTAGGTTCATATGTATCATGTGAGCGCTCAGGGCGTTGATGAGCGCATGATAAATGTACGTTATTATTATTAACAGTTTCAAAAATGTTGCACTTTTATGGGTCGTCTTCAAATGACGTCATGGTAGGGAAGGGGTTACAGTTATAGCCTCATTTTCCTGCTTATAGCCTTCTTCTTCTCCTCCTCCTTCTTGTTCTGCTTCTTCTTCTTCACCCTGATATAACTGCAATGGTTGACTGGGCGTAAAACACCAAGTTACTTCTTCTTCTTCTTCTTCTCCTCCTCCTCCTCCTCCTCCTCCCTCTCCGCCTCCTCCTCCTCCTTCTTCTTCTTCTTCTTCTTCTTCTTCGCCCTGATATAACCGCAATGGTTGACTGGGTGTAAAACATCAAGTTACTTACTCTTCTTCTCATCCTCCTCCTCCTCCTTCTTTTTCTCCTCCTCCTCCTCCTCCTTCTTCTTCTTCTTCTTCGCCCTGATATAACCGCAATGGTTGACTGGGCGTAAAACACCAACTTACTTACTCTTCTTCTTCTTCTCCTCCTCCTCCTTCTTTTTCTTCTCCTCCTCCTCCTCCTCCTCCTTCTTCTTCTTCTTCTTCTTCTTCTTCTTCTTCTTCTTCTTCTTCTTCTTCTTCTTCTTCTTCTTCTTCTTCTGCTCCTCCTCCTTCTTCTCCTTCTTCTTCCTCCTCCTCCTTCTTCTTCTTCTTCATCGCCCTGATATAACCTCAATGACTGACTGGGCGTAAAACACCAAGTTATTTCTTCTTCTTCTTTACTTTTCCCCCACTCACCAGCAGACATGAGCGGTAGCAGTGAACACCGACGGGCCCTCTGGCAGCGTCGGCTGGAGGCCAACTGGGACTGGTTGGTTGAGAACCTGAAGGACCTGTCGTCGTTGTCGGGCCACCTGATCTCAGCGCTGGTCTTTTCCCGCCACGATGCCGACTTTGTCAAAAGGGGCGGCTCGGACACGACTCAAAGGGAATGCAACCGACGATTTCTCACTCGCCTGCTTGAAAAGGGTATGTATTGGGCGATTCAGCAAAGCTGGTTTGCTAGAGTGAGTGCGCTTTGTAATCTTTCGTGCAAGAAGTCGCGAGAGGTCGCAGCGCACTTCCGGGCCGATTTCTGAGTAGGCGTTGATCACGCTGTGTATAACAGTGGAAGTTGAACCTAGAATCACGATGCAGTACAAATGCCAATACTGTTGCAGTTGCAAAAATTACCGTGGAAAGGGGATAGAGGGTGGAAAAAAAGTGTCTGCGTTTTTTGCTGACCAGAACGGATCGCGAGTTCGTAGAAGAAAAAAAAAAAAAAAAAGAAGAAGAAGAAGAAAAAAAGCGTTTTGGGGCATCCTATAGCACGAGCAACAAGTTATAGCTTATTTCCAGACACATTATGACTACGGGCCTCCAAAAATTCCTTTAAAGTTGGCAGCGTAAAATTCGCAAATTCACTACCACCGCCTTCCATTGTGAAGAAAGTACGCGCCGGAAGTAAAAGCAGTCAAGGGACTTAAGCGATACCGGGCAAACGTCAAGGGACTTAACAACCCCGCCTGACTCGCCCAATAGAGGAGCGGGGTGGGTATCTAGTGACGGAAATAAGCAGGAGGTTGGAAGGATGAATGCACACTCCGAACACCGCTTTCCGGCACCTTCCTCCAAACTCTGCCAGATTTAGTTACGCCACTGAAGGGACGCTCTCTGTCTCCGCGCAGCTGTCCAACGACGCGGTCAGCGCCTTCCGAAAGGTTCGGGTACTAATATGACTGTAGAAGCAACCTAGCGCCAAGCACGCACGTAAACACGAGACGCATCCACCCCGGGTAAAAAGAAAAAAAGAAAAAAAGAGTTCCGTCTCGATTTAAACAATTGTGGTTTTATTTGTGCTGGTGTAAACTTTGTTGACGGCTATAAATGACACGCCTTGTTTTACTCGAGTTGTTTGTGATAAACTTACTACTGTTTGAGCACCAACAAAAAACTGCTCGTTAGCTGACAGTTTTCTGGACCCTATGGCGTAACTAAATTCGGCAGTGGTTGAAGGAAGATGTCGTAAACCGGTGCTTGGAGTTTGGCATGAATGAAGTCACAAGTCAGAGGTTGCTATAACATAATTTTTATTTGCACCAACCAGGCAACAGTGTAGGCTCTCCCCTGAATCAATCAGATGCATTGGTACCCAGGGTCACTGGAGGAAAGAGGACGCTGCGGGCCCAGCGCGCAAGTTTTAAATCTTCAGATAATAGACGATCTTCGGAAATCCAGGGGACTGCACTCGGTAAGAGCCTTCGGGCATGGACCAGTATATTATATAGGTCCATGCCTGCGGGTGTAGCGCAGAGTAGGCACGCTTTTGTTGGGGGTACAGTGAGCACGTGGGGAAGATGACGGATACCCGTAAACAAAAGGCAGAAAAGGCATCAGAAATGCCGATCAAACACTCACTGCTCGCGGGGAACGTGCAGATCGGATAGTAGGTTCCCCCAGCTGGTAGTCTAGTATAAATTATAATAGGTCCATGCCTGAAGATCTCAAAGTGTCGCAGATCGGCTCTTCTCCGCTGCCACCTCCATTCAGGGGATTTCACTCTCCCGGAGTAAGAAAACACTGTCAAATTATCTTCGCCTGTTATTTCCGGAAATCGTCTACTACGGCCATAGAACTCCCACCCAGTCAAAAAAGAGAAAGGACGACAGGCAAGAAGAGGTTGACACACTGGGGGCTTCGTCAGGGAACAAAGCGGGGTTATACGAAATAATATTTGTGGTGATGGGTGATGGTGAATGAATATGGAATGACTCAATTTTTCTTTATATATATAAAAAAAAAAAAAATGTCAAGCATAATTTTTTTTACTCCCCCCCTACCCCACGCACCTCCCACCCCAAACAATAACAAAAACAAAAACCACACACACACACCAATAAAACAAAAATATAAATACACACACACACACACACACACACACACACACACACACACACACACACACACACACACACACACACACACACACACACTTTTTTCTTCCAATATATATATGTGTGTGTGTGTGTGTGTGTGTGTGTGTGTGTGTGTGTGTGTGTGTGTGTGTGTGTGTGTGTGTGTGTGTGTGTGTGTGTTTTCTGCGAAGGTCCACATGCCTACGAAGCTTTCACTGAAGCTCTGCGTAGCACTGGCAGAGGCCTCATGGTAACCAGACTGGAGTCCACAGACCTGAGTCAAGAGCACACTATTGGTAAGCCTATATGTGAGCCGCCACCACAAAATGAGTCGGAAATCACTTGACCTTAGCCTGAGCTAGCTTCAAAATAAAATGTGGGGTAGGGGTTGACTTTGAGATTTTTATGGATTTGCATATGTTTACAAGATAAACCATTGAAGCTATTGCTTTGAAACTTTGGAAACTGTTTTGTTGTGTCTTGCCTGATGACTGTTCTAAATACCAGTTATGTCTGTCTGATACCAGATGTTAATGCCCTTTTGGCAGAATGACCGGGATATTTTACGTGCTACTGCGGTAACTCAGGGGTGGAACGGATACCGAAATAAGAGGTATCACAAAAAGTTGACACCAGAGAGGAAAATTCTCCTGCCGCTCCTGGTGGGATTCGAACCCGCGACCTTTCAATCACCAGTCCGGCGCTCTAACCACTGAGCTATCCCCGCCCCCAGAGAGATCGTCCCGGGGTGACCCTTATCGGTTAACAGGACGTTACGACCTCATTATTAACTAACCGAAAAGAGAGATCCATTGAGAGCTCTCGGCTCTCAGCAGAGGAAAACTTAATTTCTGCGTCCTCGGGGCACAATCGCGGTATTCACTGACAGGATCCAACTCACATTCACTGACGCTTTTGTTATATAGGAGCGGCGGGAGAATTTTCTTCTCCAGGGTCGACTTTCTGTGCTGACTCTTATTTCGGTATCCGTTCCACCCCGCGCGTTACCGCAGCAGCACGTAAAAGATCCCGGTCATTCCTCCAAAAGTGCAGCTGGCAGGTTACAGCTAAACACGCATACACCTTACCTTGCACAAAGTGACATGGTGCATGGTTATATGGTGTACACAGAACTTGCGCCGAGACGGCTGCAGTTTCGTGTGGCACCAGCCATGCCAGCTCTCAAAATACACCACTTCGGTGGATATTCAAAAAACGCGCTATAAAAAGCTAGTCACTCATGTAGAATCACATGCGAGCGCAGTGAGTCTGCTCAAGAGAGCGGAGAATAGCGCTATATAAGCGATCATCATTCAATATCTGTTGAATTTTTCCTGACGCCAATTTTCAGACCATGACACAACCGGAAGGGTGCAGTCGGCAAGGGAAGCAATTTTGTCACTTCCTCGTTCGCCAAGTGGAGCAGAAGGACCAGCTCCAGAAGCAAGTAAGATCTGACGACCGTGTAATGTTCTAATGTATTCGGTTAACTTTCCCTTGACTGGATGGCAAAGTAAAAGTGAATTAGTTTTTGTTGTTGTTGTTGTCCCAGATACAAAAGGAATTTCGTAAGCTTATTGAGTTTTGTTAACGCTGATATACAACAAAGTTTGTTGCACTTTCTGAACACTGGCTTCAAACTTTTGTCTGTACCAAACTAAAGCAACTGTTTTGCTCAAGACATAATATGTCCAAATAAGATGAATAACTTAAATCATGCGGTTCTTTCCAATGTCCCGTTCATGTTGTATCGAATTTAGAAAACGTATAGTATTTACCGGTTATTTGTTGTCGTTAAAAATATGAGTTATGAGATAAAAACTCTGTGTTTGTATTGAAATTCCCATTGTGAAGGCTTAGTTTAACCCACACTCCGACCATCGCTTTCCGGCACCTTCCTCCTTGAAGGAAGGATGTCGTAAACCAGTGCTTGGAGTTTGAGTTTAACCCTGTGTTTCCAATGTTTACACGTTGCAGCTGTCCCCGTCGAGAGAAAATCTCTAGGAGAAAATCCCTTGCTGCACCGGGGACTCGAACCCGCATCAGTGGCTGGGCGCTGGCTTTTCAGTCGGATGCTCTTTCCATTGAGCTATCCCCACCTCCTAATAATAATAATAACAGCTCTAATAATAATAATAATAATAAATACTTAGAGCGCCTAACCCGCACAGGCCCTAAGCGCTTACACGTTCTTTACAAATACATATTGTCAAAATTCAGTGCATACAACATGAATGCACACACACGCGCACGCACACACAGAGACTCGCACACGCACGCGCGCGCGCGCACACGCACACGCACACACACACACACATCAGTCGCATATCAGGGCAATCAGGGCAATGAGACTGAAGCAAAGGTTTTTAAAAAGAGAAAGGTTTTCAAGAAAGATTTAAAAGAGCTGACAGAGGTAGAATGGCGTACATAAACAGGATGCTGGTTCAAATAACTGGAGCCATGATAATGAAGACTCGACACCAGACACGTAGCTGTGTGCCTTTTCATTGTGCTATTTATATATTGTACAATATGTACTTAATTTACAGGGAGTGTTGTCCAGCCTGTGTATTATATCGACCATCCGAAGCAAGTCTTTGTGGGAACTAATAATGTGACTACACTTCCCGCTGCCGGTAAGAATTAACGCTTTCTGTTTATCTTTAACTTGCGGAGATAATATTTATTAGTTTGGACGAGTGGGACAGAGAGACAATGGCTGTATTATATCACCTTTTCTCTGAAAGTTTTTCAATGTTGCTCCTCTGTCGGCGTTGATGTTTCACCCGCCACCACCAGGGGGCCTGTATTATTATACAGCAGCTGAAATTTACTGGTAAGCCAATGGGAGATAACTGCATCTTGACCCAATATGGCGACAAGCCATTATAGTAAAACTGCACACTGTTTGACAAGTAAACGTACTGTTTATGTATCGATCGTTTTTTTTACTGCGCGTCGAGTGCAACACCGGAACCGCATGCTGAAGATCTGGGATACTTTTAACGTTGAGAATACACTGCCCCATTCCATGTTCAGGAGCTGTGTGAGAGTCGAGGTGGCCGTCCTGGGCTGTCCGTCCTAACGACTAAGCCTTCTGGTTTCCGTGGACGTAAAAATATATTGAACCATGCTTCGGCATTGGTCACAACTTGTCCCTAATATGTCAACTGACATCTGAGGACAATAAGCATCATTTCATCATCATCATCATCATCACCGCCGCGTCCACATAGTTCAGGAGCTGTGTGAGAGTCGAGGTGGCCGTCCTGGGCTGTTCGTCATCATTGCCCCATTTTCAGCCATTAAAACTGCATCATTTCTGAACCCAAAGGGGATTATTTTAAATCCAGACTGCACCAAAACGCATGATTTTAACTGAACTGCATGGATAGAGATTATGAATATGACACTCAAGCCACACACCACACTTTATTATTATTATTGATTATAGATTAATAGTGTGTGTGTGTGTGTGTGTGTGTGTGTGTGTGTGTGTGTGTGTGTGTGCGTGCGTGCGTGCGTGCGTGCGTGCGTGCGTGCGTGCGTGCGTGTGACATGAGTACACACCCATTTACAATCTATATAATATTTTATTTTGTATTATGGATTTTTGTCCAGTATAAATTGTTTTATGATTGTCATAAACGTAAATGTTTTGGCGTTCCCTTTACACGTTTTTAAATTAATGAGCCTTATAATTAGTTAAGTTGAATTGCCATGTGATGGATGACTAAAATGTTTTGGACTTGACACTTTGTTGTTGTTGTTGTTGCTCGCTTTGCTTTGTTTCGTGTTTGTTTAATGGTTATGTTGTAATTTTCAGGAGTGCAGCAAGCCACTGGTGTCCAAGATCTGTGTCCAGTCAGCATGCTTGTGGCCCTTTTGAAAGAGATTCTGTATCACTGCCCGCGCAAGAGGGAAGCCTTGTATACACTGGAAAGTAAACTTTGCACTAGACTCTCTGAAGTTCTTTCAACACGCATCGTGTCGTTTGAAGAACGCTTTGAAATCTCATTCAGGCATTTTCTGGCGGACCATCGTGAAACCTTTGAAGTAGCAACTCAGGGCAACGAGTTGATTGTATCCCGAGTCACAGAAAATTTGGACAAATTCATTCCTGCGGCAACCAGCTCAGACAGAAGCTCGAGCGTGACTGAAAATCCACGGAATACGAGACTAAGAGAAGCACCCGACAGAGAACTTACGAAACAACCAAGAAAGGAAGAGGTACAGGAAAGGGAAGCAGCACTGCCTAAGAAAAATGCGGGCAAACAGAAAGAGAGTCTGTCAATAAAACCACCACCAGAACCACGAAAGGAAGAAGCACAGAAAAGGGAAGCAGCACTGGCTAAGAAAAATGCAGGCAGAGAGAAAGAGAGTCTGTTAATGAAACCACCATCAGAACCACCACCACCACCAGCACCACCACCTTACAAGAAAACCAGTGAAAGCAGTTTCATCGCTGGCCTCTTGAATCGAGAACCCAGCGACACTCTCATCTTCAAACTTTCAGCCGACGCGTACAAAGACGACTACGTTCAATTCAGCATGGACTTGGTGAGTCTTTGGAACACCCCAGAGAGGGAGCGAGCCTTTATCATTCTGGGAGTCAAGCCTCTCCTTTCCCCACCACATCAGGTGGTTGGCCTCAGATCCGACAGTAGCAAAGTTTGTTATGAGAAAATGTTTCCTTGGCGGGTTTTTGACTCTGTGCCCAAGTTCACCTATCGAGAGCTGATGCATAACGGGAAGCGTGTGGGTGTCATCGAAGTCAAGAAGAGCGCTGGGTGCATTTCTCCATGCATCGTCAGAAGCGACAAGAAGAGGCCAAGGCTGATGAAAAACCAGTTGTGGGTGAGAAAAGACGGCAAAAGCATCGCGCTCAACGGCTCGGATTTTTCTGATGCGATGGTAAACAGAGTTTACTCCTGGTTTATGCGGTCACCGGACGATGGGATTTCAGGGAGAGCTAACTCACAGGATCTCGTGAGTGATCCTCCAAACACAAGGACCGCCAGCCAATTCCCAGGAAGCACCAACACCACGGCAGCAGCAGGCACACCTGCGGCAAGTTTGAGAAACATTTGCACGTCTCACGAAACAGCAAGTCCGATGAGCACAAACGTTGCGGTACAAAGAAGAGAAGAATCCGCACATAGTTTACCTGCTGCAATGACCGCTTGCAAGAGCTCGTTTACACAGGGCACTCCCGCCGGCCCAGAAAACACGGGTTCTCCAACAGAAAGTCTTGAGACTGTAAATATTCCAGAGTTAAAGGGAACACTCTGGGCAACGATCAAACAAGAAACCGCCTGTGGCCCAACCACACCAGAAACTCCAACGAGCTGTCCAGATGCGGCCAAAAGTCCCGAATGTAGAACAGTAGGTTCTGCAGACTCAAACGATGCCCCAGCAAGTCAACTCGGTGAAGCCGAGCAGCAGAGCTCTGATCTAATGAAAGCCCTGGATCACTTTCAGAGAGGGCACTTTGTGCTGCTTTGTGGAACACTTCCAAGCATTGCCCCAAACCTGGACGCTCTGTCTAACGCGCCCTGGATTGCTGTCTTTGACTTTGATGTCAACGGCAGAAAGACCGGTCTCTTGGCGTACCTAGAGGAAGGCCTGAGGAAAACCAGGAGCACGAGTGTTTCTACCTGGATGGATCCCCACACGTGCGTGACAGAGAGAGGCACGCAATGGTGGAGTCTTCGCGGCCGCTTGGATGTTCCTGACAGCAATCTCTCCGACTTGACACCACTGAAATGGCTTCAGAAAGTCTGTGATAAGGTCGAAAGGCTTTGCGTTGAGCTCGCACGCTTCAGTCAAGACTACACGATTCTCAGCATTCTAGTGCTTTGGCCAGATTCCAAAGAGGAGATGAAATGCATGAAGAAACTTCTGGGCAAATTGCTAGAACGCATTCACGTAGCCCCGTCGATTTTGCTTTGGTTTATAGACAGCAAAGCAAACTACGCTGATTCATTTGAAGTGAAAAGCATTACTGAAGACTCCGAGGACAACGTGAAGCTGTTTCATCTCGGCCTTGAAGAATTCTGTGCAGAGGTGGAATCAACACTTGGCAACGCACCAACCGGGATTTTTCAGTACCAACTTCCGTCTGAGGACAACACACCAGCAACCATCACGTTGGAGGAAGCTGCCCTACTAAAGCAAGACTTTGAAGTACTGTATCTACAAAACCCGTACAGTAAAGAGGACCTGACTGCAGAGGATCTTCAGAGAGAAGGGGACAATTTTTTCCGCGGAGGCTCCATCAACTGGTTTGCAAGATATGACATGGGGCCAACTTGCTTCGACATTGAGCGAGGAATCGCCAGGCAAATCACCAAACACATTCGCAAGGTGTACGTCGATGAATTCAGAGGTGGAGTTGTCAGGCTATTCCACGCACCTGGCTCCGGAGGGTCCACAATGTCTCAGCGCATTCTCTTCGACCTCCGCGAAGTCACTCCATGCGTGCATGTCAAGCAACGCTCAGGATCCTCTACAGAGGAGGTTGCTGAAAGACTGGCCTTGCTGTATGAACGCGCCCACATGCCCGTTGTAGCTCTCTTGGACGGGGAGGACGAACAGAAACTCCAGCAGTTGCGAACGCTGCTTCGAAATTGTACCGTAGTTTTTCTGCACGTGAAAAGACACCCCTACCCGATCAACGAATTGCGTCGGTGCATGGAATCCCAAAGCAAGTTCTTCTTGCACGGATTTGTCAGCTGCCAAGAGTCGAGGAACCTGGTGTATCAGTTCGGGACTCGCTGCTATGGAGCCGAAGGGAAGCTGAGGGCTCTGGCAGCACTTGATAAAGACGTGCAACAGAACCAACAGAGGCACCAAATGTTTGAGTACGGACTGACAGTCTACGACCACGAGTACCAAGGAGTGAAGGCGTACGTAAGAGGTTACCTTCAGATTGAGCGGATGGAGGGCGTTGGGCTGGAGCCGTGGCAGAAGGGACTAGGTTACCTGTCTCTCGTGTATTACTACGCGCAGGCTTCCTTGCCGTGTCAGTTCATCGGCACCCTCATGGGGCAATCGGCAAAAACCCCTTTGAACATGAAAGATCTGCCTTACCAGGTTCGCATGCTCCTTGTTCAGGATACCAACGAAGGAAAGAGTCAATGCGTTCGCATCATGCATTACGCTATCGCGACAGAAGTTCTGGAGCAGATCCTCAACAAAAGCGACAAAAGAAGTGGAGATGGAAACCTCAGTGAGGATGCCAAGAGGAATCTCAAAGGCCTCTGCATCGACTTCCTGGATGCGACCATGAAAGAAAACACAAAATCGTCCCTGACCGCTCAAAATGTGATGCACATACTGACCAAGGTTTTCATTCTTCGTGATACCGCAGACGTACTCGAGTTGGAAAGAGAGGCCAGACCGAAGCCACCACGCTTCTCCCAGATCATGCTGGATTTGGATTCGCATGCCCCCTACAATGGTCGCCTGGAAGTACTGCAGAAGCTGTGTGACGTCTGCCCTGATAATCCCAACTTTAAAGCGCATCTTGGTCGTTTCTACTCACTGTGCCAACCAGAGGAGGACGAAGAAGCCGAGAGAAATTTCAAGGAGGCTATCAGCCTTGCTCATGAAAGCGACCGCATGATGTTTGAAGAGACAAAGGACCAGTTCAACCTGGATTTGATGTACATACACCATATGTACGCTTGCTTTTTCCAGCGCAAGATCAAGAGAAGAATCAGTTCAGTTGAATCTCCATGCTCTGGCGACGAGTCTGCTTTTCAAGCAAAGCTCTGCGAGATTATTGAGGACGCAGATAAAGCATGCCATCATTTTTCACTCAGCAGATACCACTCCCCTCCAAGCATCCGGGAAGCGCACCCGTATTTTCATGAAATAGACGTCCGACTTCACACCTGCGGCTTCATTCTGAGCCGTTTTCGAGGGGACACTGAACGATTAATCCAGATGTGGCAGCAGTTCAGCGCGGACTACATATTTGTCAAAACGAGCATTTTTGAGATCGAGGACCTGATCAATGAATGCTATAACATTGTCCTCCTCGACGATGACAATTTGATTTATCTTCAGAAAAGAGTGCAGACGTTCAACGCCCTCTTCAGAGACTGTGTGCATCAGCTTCAGGCTTTAGCGGACAATGATCCGCTGACCACGCTGAGGCTGAAGGTGTCAGCCAAAAAGTTACAGTACGATCGAGCAGGCAACGTCGTGTTCGTGGAGGATCCCCGGATGCCTTCGGACGTCCTCGAGTACGTCGTTGAAACGTATGAAAAGATATTTGATCGCGAGTCCTTCGACCATGACACGGTCAAAACCAAGCTGGAGCTCGACTACCGTGACTGGATCCTGGCAATCAGGCATCCAAATTTTCTGAGGGTGAATGTTACTTGAAAATTTGCTAACTTGCCTAAAACATGTACTTCGTTAACTTTAACGTACACGGATAATCTTTTACGTGCATTATGGATTTCTTTCTGTCTTCCTTTTGTTCTGGCCCTCCCTTCATCGTGTGTAGTCAGAGATGTCGAACAATTTTAATGTTTCTTTTGCTCAGTGAAGTACGAGGCAAGGTAGCAGGTACTGTGATCATTTAAAACGTTGTTTCAAACAAGGCTGACAAATGTTTGCTTTCACAGTTGAGTTTTAGGTAGTATTTTTCTTTCTTCGTTAAAGAAGAAGAAGAAGAAGAAGAAGAAGAAGAAGAAGAAGAAGAAGAAGAAGAAGAAGAAGAAGAACAACAACAACAACAACAACAACAACAACAACAACAACAACAACAACAACAACAACAGAAAGAGTATATATCGATAGCCAGCCCTTTTATTTTCAGAATTACACGGTGCAGAGGGTGCTGGATGAAGTTCGTCGCTGGCATACATCAGTCCATAGTCCACAGTCGATTTCCACCTTCTACCTGTTCGTCCTCCTCAGTCTGCTGGGATTTGGTACGAGCACAAAATCAGGTCTGTACTGCAGACTAGGATAAAAAATAGTATTGAATCTGACGTGCAGTAGACTGGAAACTGCATCAGCTCTTTTAATCCTTGAAACTCTACCTCGTAACCTTTCAAGGCTGTAACAGTAAAATGCTTGTGGGCAACATGACGGAGTTTTGTCAAATGTCCGTGAAATCTACTTCATTCTCAATTCCTGCATTGTAGTTGATGATTAAGATGGACATAGTCCATAGTGGCTGAGTTTCAGTTTGTAGGTTTTTGTAGTATCTCTGTCACAGGCCATTTGATGCCTACCTAGGAGCAAAGGTGGAGGTGTAGGGATTCCCCCCCCCCCCAGTGTGTATTCAACCAGATGTGGCAGTGCTTTTAGATTTGCATGTATCACTTGTTCACTTGTATGTTGTCTACATCGAGGATACTTTGCTGCTTTTTTGTTGTTGCTTTTCTTCTTTTTTCTTTTGTTTGGTGTTTTGTTGTTGTTGTTGTTTTGTTTTTTGTTTAATTTTTGCTCGTGTCTGTTTCTTTTTTCTGTTTCTTTTGGTCCTCTCTGTTTAGTATTGTTTGTTAACTGTTTTGTATAGGTGGTATGTGCATGTTTATAATCATACCATTTGTAATGGATCAAGTGGCCTTCTACAATAAAACATTCTGAGTTCTGTCACAGGCCATGAAGCCTGTCTGTTGGAGGCCCAAAGTCTGGAGGAAAATATGAGAAAGCTTAGCAGAGCCGACCCGAAGGCACGACACCCCCGGGAGTGGCTGGGCAGAGAGGAGTCTTCTGGAATTCGACGTCTGGTTTCCCACAGCTACATCCCTGTGAAAAACCACAGAGTGACTGGTGAGAATTTAATTATACAAATGACCTTTAATTATACAAATGACCTTTAATTATACAAATGACCGACTGCCTACTCATACCTCTGAACTTTGTCAAAAATTAATAATTATGCTACTGTAGAAAAATGACTTCAAACCATCTTTCCCTCTTCCCACCCCCCTCTGTCTCCATACTCCATTTCTCTCTCGTTAGTATTTATTTAGGCCACCAGCCAACCTATCTGTCTACCTAACATTGTTTAGTTTTTCAACTACAATTTGTTTTGACTGTTTTCTAGTGACTGTTCGTATGTTTGTGTTTTGTTATTGATGTTTGTTTCTTTGTTTTCTTTTCTTCTTCTTTTTTGTATTTTTATTTTTTGTTACGTCCCATTTATTGTTAGCGAAGTGAAATTATTCGTCCGCCATACAGTGTTTTTCCCCCAACTGTATGAGCTCATCGCCTATAAGCTATAGCTACAGCTTGTTAATGAGCACATAACGATTCTTTGCATCTTCATTTTGTCTCGAATAAATTTGTCCTTAAACCAATCCCCAGCACAGTCTGTGGTCTTTACCATTCTCTTTGTCATTCTGTGCATGCAGACGTACTCGCGTGTCCATGCTGGTGTTCCACTTCCCACAGCTTTGTTTGAGCAGTGGCAACAAATGACAGCAAGTGACAATGATTTCAGTACTAATTGTTTCCCTTTTGAATAGGGTTTGAGTATGGGTCAAAACTACAGTCAATTGAAGCTATGCGGGGATGACGGAGAAGTGTGAGGTCAGAGGAGAAGATGTTGGTTTTGCTTAGCTGGAGTGGATAAAAATCGACAGAGTTATTCCAGTTTGCTTGATTTTCAGTTGTACTGCATGATTGACTGTATTTGTGCTGTTGTTATGTGTTCCCGTCACATTGTGTCAACCTAAACCCTGAGCCGAAATTTAACCCTGTGCCTCGCACTGTAACGCAATAGCCCTGGTACACAATGTGTTCCATTTCCATTATGTAAACCTAGCTCTAAACCATAACTAACAGGGCGTGGGGCGTGGACACAGTGGGCCTCGTGCACAATGTGTCCCAGTCTCATTGTATAACTCTAACCCTAACCGTACGCCTGGGACTTGCAACACAATGGGCCTGGTACATATTGTATTCCCCAATCTCATTGTATAACTCTAACCCTAACCGTACGCCTGGGACTTGCAACACAATGGGCCTGGTACATATTGTGTTCTCCAGTCTCATTGTATAACCCTAACCCTAACCGTACGCCTGGGACTTGCAACACAATGGGCCTGGTACATATTGTGTTCCCCAGTCTCATTATATAACCCTAACCCTAACCGTACGCCTGGGACTTGCAATACAATGGGCCTGGTACATATTGTGTTCCCCAGTCTCATTGTATAACCCTAACCCTAACCTTACGCCTGGGACTGAGACACAGTGGGCCTGGTACATATTGTGTTCCCCAGTCTCATTGTATAACCCTAACCCAAACCGTACGCCTGGGACTTGCAACACAATGGGCCTGGTACATATTGTGTTCCCCAGTCTCATTATATAACCCTAACCGTACGCCTGGGACTACAACACAATGGGCCTGGTACACACTGTGTCCCAGTCTCATTGTATAACCCTAACCTTACGCCTGGGACTGACACACAACGGGCCTGGTACATACTGTGTTCCCCAGCCTCATTGTGCAGCCGTTAGCCTCGACCATACAACCATGGGAACGAAACACAATGGTCCTGAAACAGATTGTGTCCCAGTCGGAGTGTGTAGTCCCAACCCTAAACTCTAACTTGTTAACCCTTACCTAAATGCTAGGACACGAAACAATATGCCTGATACACATTATGCCACAGTCTCATTGTGTAGCTCTAACCCTAAGCCTGGGACGTGGAAGCAATAGGCCTGATACACAAAATGTCACAATCTCATAGTGTAACACTAATCCTAAGTCTGGGACTTGGAAGCAATAGGCTTGATACACATAATGTCACAGTCTCACTGTGTAACAATAGCCCTAAGTCTTGGACTTTTGGTAACAGTAGGCCTGATACACATAATGTCACAGTCTCATTGTGTAACCGTAACCCTAAGTCTTGTACTTGGAAGCAATAGGCCGGAAACACATGATGTCACAATCTCATTGTGTAACCCTAACCCTGGGACTTGAAAGCAATAGGCCTAATAACAATGTCACATTCTCATTGTGTAACAGTAATCCTAAGTCTGGGATTTGAAAGCAATAGGCATAATACATATAATGTCACAATCTCATGGTGTAACACAAATCCCAAGTCTGGGACTTGGAAGCAATAGGCATAATACACATAATGTCACAATCTCATTGTGTAACACTAATCCTAATTCTTAGACTTTAGGAAACAGTAGGCCTGATACACATAATGTCACAGTCTCATTGTGTAACCCGGCTTACCCTAATTCTTGCACTCTAAGCAATAAGCCTGATACACATAATGTCACAGTTTCATTGTGTAACCCTAAGTCTTGCACTCTAAGCAATAAGCCTGAATCACATAATGTTACAGTTACACTGTGTAACCCCAAGTCTTGCATTCTAAGCAATAAGCCTGATACACATAATGTTACAGTTTCACTGTGTAACCCTAAGTCTTTCACTCTAAGCAATAAGCCTGATACACATAATGTCACAGTTTCATTGTGTAACCCTAAGTCTTGCACTCTAAGCAATAAGCCTGAATCACATAATGTTACAGTTACACTGTGTAACCCCAAGTCTTGCATTCTAAGCAATAAGCCTGATACACATAATGTTACAGTTTCACTGTGTAACCCTAAGTCTTTCACTCTAAGCAATAAGCCTGATACACATAATGTCACAGTCTCATTGTGTAACCCTAAGTCTTTGCACTCTAAGCAATCAGCTTGATACACATAATGTCATAGTCGCATTGTGTAACACCATCCCTAAGCGTAACCCTAAGCCTGAACCCGTGACTTGGAAGCAGCAGGCCTGATGCACATAATGTCACAGTCTCATTGTGTAACACTAACTCTAAGCCTGAGCCTGTGACTTGGAAGCAGCAGGCCTGATGCACATAATGTCACAGTCTCATTGTGTAACACTAACTCTAAGCCTGAGCCTGTGACTTGGAAGCAACAGGCCTGATGCACATAATGTCACAGTCTCATTGTGTAACACTAACTCTAGGCCTGAGCCTGTGACTTGGAAGCAGCAGGCCTGATGCACATAATGTCACAGTCTCATTGTGTAACACTAAGCCTGAGCCTGTGACTTGGAAGCAACAGGCCTGATGCACATAATGTCACAGTCTCATTGTGTAACACTAACTCTAAGCCTGAGCCTTGGAAGCAACAGGCCTGATGCACATAATGTCACAGTCTCATTGCCATTTGTGTAACACTAACCTTAAGTCTTGGACTAGGAAGCAGTAGACCTGGTACACATAATGTCACAGTCTCAATCTGTAACACATAATGTTACCGTCTCACTGTGTAACCCGGCTAGCCCTAAGCCCAAGACATGGACACAGTGGGCCTGTTACACAGTGGGACTGAAACACAATGGGCCGAGTCTTTAATCGTCTATGTTTTTTCTCCATTGCCTTCAGGGGCTGCCAGAGCAATGCTTGCAGTGTGTACGGGAACGGTTTTGGGCAGACTGAGAAAATCGAGCGGGTACATCAGCCTCGACCTCAAAGACAAAAGCAGCAAACGCAGCGTCAAAGTGTTCTTCGTGCCCGCACGGGCAGGTGCCATGGGCACCTTCCTGAAAGGTGCTCGTGTGCAGTTCTTTCTGGGGTTTACCCAAGAGATTGGATACGAAGCGTACGAGGTAAGAATGCACCGAGAATACTTACCTCGTGTATTGGTAGCACCTTTCTGTCCTGTTATGGTGGACGGTTGTGTTTTTTCTTTCTTCTTTTTTTCTTCCTCTTTGTTTGCGAGCGCCTTATATTTTCTGTCAGTTTTGTCCTGGCTGAGGTTTAATTATAAATGTCTTCCTGTCTACCCTTTATTTCTACGGTGTTTGTTTGTTTGTTTGGTGTGTGTGTGTTTTGTTGTTGTGTTTTGTTTTTGGTGCCCTCCCTAAATTGTTATTCTGTCTTCTTCTCACCATTCCTTCTCTTTCGTTCATTCCCGTCTGTTGTTGTTACTCTCTGTGTGTGTGTGTGTGTGTGTGTGTGTGTGTGTGTGTGTGTGTGTGTGTGTGTGTGTGTGTTGTGTGTGTTGTGTGTGTGTGTGTGAGTGTGTGTGTATGTGTGTGTGAGTGTGTGTTGTGTTGTGTGCGAGTGTGTGTGTGTGTAAGTGTGTGTGTATGTGTTGTGTGTGTGTGTGTGTGTATGTTGTGTGTGTATGTGTGAGTTTGTGTGTGTGTGTGTGAGCGTTGTGTGTGTATGTGTGTTGTGTGCGTGTGTGTGTGAGTGTGTGTATGTGTGCGAGTGTGTGAGTGTGTATGTGTGCGAGTGTGTGAGTGTGTATGTGTGTCTGTGTGTGTTGTGTGTGTATGTGTGTGTGTGAGTTGTGTGTGTGTGAGCGTTGTGTGTGTATGTGTGTTGTGTGCGTGTGTGTGTGTGTGAGTGTGTATGTGTGAGTGTGTTGTGTGTGTGTGTTGTGTGTGTATGTGTTTGTGTGTGTGTTGTGTGTGGTGTGTGTGTGTGTGTGGGTGTGGTGTGGTGTGTGTGTGTGTGTGTGTGAGGGGGGAGTGGGATCCTAAGCTTTATTCCTTTTGCTGTTATACCCGTTTTGTGTTGCGCCATTTTCTTTCCTGCCCTGCTCATCTCTCGCCAGTTCTCTGTCTTTCTTTCTTCTTCTTCTTCTTCATTGCTTTGTCGGTCTCTTACTGTATCCCTCGTTTCACTTGCTGCTGCTGCTGCTGCTGATGATGAAGTGTTGCTTAATGTCCTCAGATGTCAGTTGACATATTAGGGACAAGTTGTGACCAGTGCCGAAGCATGGTTTAGTAATTCTTTACGTCCACGGAAACCAGAAGGCTCGTTAGGACGGACAGCACAGGACGGCAACCTCGACTCTCACACACCGCTCCTGAACTATGTCACTCGATGATTCCATCGCTTCCTTGTAAATACTCAAGCTCTCGGCTTCCTTCCCCTTCCTCCCCTCTGTCGTACGCTCTCGCCACTTCACTACATTCTGACTCTTGTATGTCTCTCCCTTCTTGTATCTGTGCTTCACATATTTTCAGTGCATGTTTTAGTATTTCCATAATCCACCAAATCCTCCTCTCTATCGTCTGTCAGTGTCCGCTCTCTCCACTTCACTACATTTTGACTCTTGTATGTCTCTCCCTTCTTGTATCTGCGATTCACGTATTTTTAATGCATGTTTTAGTATTTCCATAATCTACCGAACTCTGACATTGATTGGAGGGGAGCGGGGATAGCTCAGTGGTTACAGCGTCGGACTCGTAGTTGAAAGGTCCCGTGTTCGAGTCCCGGGAGGAGCGGCGGGAGAATTTTCTTCTCCAGGGTCAAATTTCTGTGCTGACTCTTATTTCGGTATCCGTTCCACACCCGTGTTACCGCAGTAGCACGTAAAAGATCCCGGTCATTCTGCCAAAGTGTAGTGGCAGGTTACAACTAAACACACTTACACCCTACCTATGTGGCTTTGAATGAATTGATACAGTAACCTGGTGCATGGTTGGATGGTGTACACAAAACTTGCGCTGAGACGGCAGCATTTCACGTGGCACCAGCCATGCAACAACCAAAGAGGGCGACCAGTACACCACTTTCAGTTCCTTTAAGCTTTTAACGAGACAGGGTGTGGTTCCAGGTGACTCCCCTGAAGAGGTTGCAGTGTCCGGCCTGTGGGATATGGGTGGAGATCAAAACTGACCAGGACAGCGTCCTGTGCCATGGAAGAAATGCCCAGGATGGAATCTGCGGCACGAAGGTCTTCAGAGTGTGACTGGCAGTGAGAACATCACTGAGATTCCACCCAGAATATCACCATATAGGTGTGCTGTACGTGCCATGCTGTGGAATCACCGTATAAATATGCTGTGCCATGCTGAGGAATCACCATATAAACATGCTGGACCACGCTGTGGAATCACCATATAAATATGCTGTGCCATGCTGTGGAATCACCATATAAATATGCTGACCACGCTGTGGAATCACCATATAAATATGCGGTGCCATGCTGTGGAATCACCATATAAATATGCTGGACCACGCTGTGGAATCACCATATAAATATGCTGGACCACGCTGTGGAATCACAATATAAATATGCTGAACCACGCTGTGATATCACCATGTAAATATGTTGTGCCGCGCTATTACCTAGCTAATCTTAATTACCTCAATCGGATTTCATACAGAAGACTCCGAGGGGGGCAGTTTATTTCTGTTACCCATTGATCATTCTTAATATTCAGGAGCGAGGTCATGTCGGCTCACAAACTCCAAAGCAGCTGGGTCATGGCGGGTCACGATTCGAAAGCGCGGTGGGAATATGCAAAAATGACAATCCAACCTCGCTTTCGATCTGTTGACCCGCCGTGACCTGTCAGGTCATTAGGAACAGTCCATTCTTCGTACCACGCGATGTACAAAATCAGACATGCTTTACGAATGTTGTTACGAACGTTGTTATAGTGAAATGGGTCACCTCTCTCTCTCTCTCTCTCTCTCTCTCTCTCTCTCTCTCTCTATGTATATAACGCCTCGACTACTGCAATTCTCTCCTTTCTGGACTGCCTGCTTCCTCTGTCCGTAGCCCTCGTAGCTTACAGAACTGTGCTGCTCGCCTCGTACTGAAAAAAACACATGTAAGACTGACCACATCACATCTTTCGATTTCAGTTTCTCCACTGGCCTCCAGTCCAGCAAAGAATTCAGTACAAGATAAACAATCTCTGTCATAAATATATCACGGGCACTGCTCCGTCTTATCTCTGTGAACGTCTTCAACTTTACACACCCTCCCGTACTCTCCGCTCCGCTTCTGATACTCTCAGCCTGCAGATTCCTCGCTCCAGACTATCCACTGTTGGTTCCCGCGCCTTTTATGTTTTCGGTTTATCTACATGGAATGACCTTCTCCTTCCTCTCCGACAGAAACCCTCTCTGAACTCATTCAAATGTAACCTAAAAAACATTCATTTTTACCAAAACTGTAGACCTGCTTTTTTTTTTTTTTTTTTTTTTTTTTTTAAATGTCCTCTTCATCCATCTCTGTTGCTGCCCGTTTTAAACTGTGTAAATTAAGATTTGCATAATCAGAATGCTCGTGTGTGCGCCAGGGGCGACTCTGTGTGTGTGTGTGTGTGTGTGTGTGTGTGTGTGTGTGTGTGTGTGTGTGTGTGTGTGTGTGTGTGTGTATGTGTATGTATGCGTGTGTGTGTGTGTGTGTGTGTGTGTGTGTATGCGTGTGTGGTGGGGGGGGGGGGGGGAGGTGTGTGTGTGTGTGTGTGAGAGAGAGAGAGAGAGAGAGGGGGGGGGGGGAATCTCCACATAAATGTTTTCTATTTTGATGTATGTTTACTTTGTATATTTTTAATCTTAGTGTTGATGCTTTGATGACTGATCAATCAGACTACGTTATGAGATGACAGAACTTGTTAGACGATATGTCATAATTATATGTTATGCCGGCTATTGTATATCTGAGTCAAAATATTATGCAACCAGTTCAAGTGCAAGAGACGTATGTTCAGGAGTCATTAAACTGATACCCACCGGATGGCAACATTAAAAACAAAACAAAACAAAACTTACAGTCAGCAAGCTCTTTGCCAGGCAGCCTAACATTAAAATTAAGGCAGCCATGTAATAATAATCATAATAATAATTCGTATCAAGCAGCATTCTCTAACCCGAGTTAAACTCGCTGCGCTGTACCAACAACTCACGACAAAAACCAGATTTACATATAGAACCTTAAGTGTAGTATTCTACCATAAACCTGTTACTTAGCAAACAGTAACTATGTACACACACACACACACACACACACACACACACACACACACACACACACACACACACAGGCGCGCGCGCGCAGCCACGCACGCACGCTAGCACACACACACACACACACACACACACACACACACACACACACACACACACACACACACACACACACACACCAATCAGCCTCCCATCGCCCACTCAAATACGCATTACGCAAATGTCGAAGTTGTCTGTGGAAACTGTCGTCACTATGAAGTTGATGATTTGACATTCGGCATTATTAATATCCTGAAATCGTTTTCTGACTTTAAATGATCAAAGTATTACATGTTTTGCCGTCCTAATGATGGCTCAATACATGCTCAGTTGTACAAAACGTATATACGCCGGCTCACATCTGTCTGTGTAAAACATTATTTTTGTGTCTTCTGTTAAAATGCCTTACGTTTGTTTATAGTAACGTTTATTTAATGTGTATATGACTGACATGCTAGAAGGCAAAAGTATTCTTTGCTTTGAATTTGAGCTCCTCAAGCGGTAGCCATGCTGGTTTACTCTTTAGTAGTAAAGAGCAGGAAAAGACTGGCTCCTGAAGGATTTGATACATTCCGACCTCGTGTGTGACGTCACTGATACAGAGAGGCTGCTGGGCAAAAAATGGCAGCGTCACGTTTTTCCCGACTTTTAGACAATTTCTAACGAACAGGACCAGATACAGAGTGAATAACTACTGTGTTTTTGTTTTGTTGTCGTTTTAAATGTTATTCCATTCCTATCGTTTGTGACGTCACTGATACAAAGAGGCTGCTAGGCACAAAATGGCAGCGTGACGTTTTTTCCCCGACTTTTAGACACGTCGAATTTTAACGAACAGGACCAGATATCGAATGAAAAACTGCTGTGTTTTTGTTTTATTGTTGTTATGTTATTCCATTCCTATCGTTTGTGACGTCACTGATACAGAGAGGCTGCTAGGCACAAAATGGCAGCGTGACGTTTTTCCCCGACTTGTAGACACGTCGATTTCTAACGAACAGGACCAGATATCGAGTGAATAACTGCTGTGTTTTTGTTTTATTGTTGTTGTTTTAAATGTTATTCCATTCCTATCATAAACATGGATCTTGCGCAGTTCGGTCCCCGTTTAAAAGAACCATCCCCTTCTCAAGATGCGTTTTGTCCAAGAAGACCGGCCTTTCTCCAACACAGAAGAGCCGGCTCAATTAGTCAAAATGTACTGCTTAAGAGAGAGAGGGGGGGAGGGAGGGAAGGAGGGGGGGGGAGAGAGAGAGAGAGAGAGAGAGAGAGAGAGAGAGAGAGAGAGAGAGAGAGAGAGAGAGCTCGAAAACATTATTTTACAAAGATTGTAGTTTAGGTTCAGTCAAAAACCTGTCTCACAACTAGTCTTTGCTAAGCTACTGATGAATCGATATCAAAGAGAGAGAGAGAGAGAGAGAGAGAGAGAGAGAGAGAGAGACAGACAGACAGACAGACAGACAGACAGACAGACAGACAGACAGACAAACAAAGAGAAGCTTTTGTTTGATCAAATGCTTTGTTTATTTTGTAAGTTTTCAGTGTACGATCCCAGGCCCTGATATAACCGTACTGGTTAACTAGGCGCAAAGCACCGTGTTACTACTATGTAGGGTCCTCTTGCGTCATTTACGTGGTGCTTAACGGGACTCGACTGTGGAAAACAGGACCAGTCAAGTACGTGTCACAGCTGGCCGGCCTAACGATTACTCGCCGCCTCGTTGATCTCGACCAGTTAGTGCGCGGTGGGCGTGACGGCACGGTACATTTCTGTCACTTAGTGCATACTATCTCACACGCACACACACGCACGCACGCACGCACGCACGCGCACGCGCACACACACCGACCCACCACTCACACCCACACACGCACCACACAACACAACACGACACAACACAACACACACACAGTTTCCCTAAAGTCATATTTGGCCATATTTTTGTAGGGCTTACATGTATATAGTTCCTTTAAATCAACAGAGTCTCTCTCTCTCTCTCTCCACACACACACACACACACACACACACACAGAGTTCCCCTCGAAGTCATCTTGGGCCAGATTTGTAGGGCTTACATTTATAAAGTTCCTTTAAATCAACAGACTATATATATATAGTCTGTTGAAGTCATCTTTGGTCAGATGTATAGGGTGTACAGGTATATAGTTCCTTTAAATCACCAGAATATATATATATATACATCCCATTGACGTTTGACTGGGCGTAAAAGTTACTTACTCCCGTTCAAGTCGTCTTTGGCTAGATTTGTACTGACTGGGCATTTTCCTGTGATTTTCAGTGTTCAGAGTGGGAGAGCTTTGAGAAGTTGAAGCGTGTGTTTCTATTGTTTGTAGACTGGCTGACTTTCGTCGTTAGACTGCTTATGGTTTGTCGCCTTAGTGAGAGTGAGAGTGTGCACGTGGTGACTGAAAAGAGATTGGTGCACAGCACATGGTTTTGTGGGAGGTGTGGGTGTGTGTGGAGGGGGAGGGGAGGGGTGTTTGGATGTGGGTGTGGCTGTAAAGGGATAGGATGAAAATAATGACAATTGTACTTGTGCCTATTAATGTATTCTCATTATGCCAATCATACTAACATGTGTTATAATGTTTATTTTACAACCCCTTTCCATTACAAGGGTCGCGCTGCGTTTCAGTGATTTGCGTCAACCGACGCGAAACATTACGTATGTTGCGGCAGTGGTACGAAAAATGCGTACAGCATAACGTAGAATTAGCGAACAAACAGCTAAAAATGATGGTGTAACTTGACAGCAGCTGTACTCACAATTTAAAAGGGGTCATTAATTTTGATTATACTACTCTTACAGCTGTATCTGTGGTAGATTGTTTCTACCAACCGGTTGGCCTTAGGCTCCAGTTTAATCAACACTTACCATCCTGAGCTCTCTTTGAACGATGCCAAAAATATGCGGATCATGTCGCATAGTATTTACCAAGGTAAAGCGATGCTTAATGTCCTCGGATGTCGGCCGACATATTAGGGACAAGCTGAGACCAACGCCGAAGCATGGTTCCGAGCTTTACGTCCACGGAAACCAGAAGGCTCGTTAGGACGGACAGCCCAGGACGGCCACCTCGACTTTCACACAGCTCCTGAACTAATGTTATTTACCAACGCAGGCTAAGCCACTTAACGGCATCTGTTTTGGGTTGAGCTATGTTGTTTTCGTATCTAATGCTTGGAAGAATGCTGGCATGGCAATAGACGATTTCCGGAAATAACAGGAAAAGACTAATTTGACAAGTGTTTCCTTACTCCGGGAGAGTGAAGTCCCCTGAATGGAGGCGGCAGCTGAGAAGAGCCGATCTGCGACAGTTTTAGATCTTCAGGCATGGAGCTATTATAATTTATATTAGACTACCAGCTGGGGGAACCTACTATCTGATCTGCATGATTCCCACGAACAGTGAGCGCTTGATCGGCATTTCTGATGACTTTTCTGCCTTTGTTTACGGGTATCTGTCATCTTGCCCACGGCACGTGCTCACTGTACCCCCAACAAAAGCGTGACTACTCTGCGCTACACCCGCAGGCATGGACCTGTATATATACAGGCCATGCCTGTAGGCACTTACCGGGTGCAGTCCCATGGATTTCCGAAGATCGTCTATTAAAAAACAACGAAAACAACACAGCTCAACCAAAAACAGGAAAGTGGCTTAGCTCTCCATCTCATTTTCCATCGTTTTTCACCGCCGGTTAACTGTTGTTTAAGTGCCGTTTTGTAGTTTGTTTAAGAAGATGACCCCGAAAATTGGCATGTTGAGCTTTGTCCTAATAAATGGCGTTCTTTTGAACCTTTGATGTGTTTGGATCTTGTACGTACCGTCTTCGAGAAACAATAAGGCTTATTAGGGACAGGGAAAAGTGAGAGGTAGATTATATACCTATCGCTACACTGTCACCACCAAAATGACTCCTGCATTAAGATGGGCAGCGATGAGAGCCGTTTTAATGTTTCAGTAATTGTAACGGACAAAGTCACAAGACAGTTGTCTACAGACCACAACTTTTGAAGAGGAAGGAGAGCCGAAGCGGATTCGAACCGAGGTCCCTCTGCTTACCAGCCTAACGCCTTACCGCTAGCCCCGCCCCTTTCCCGCTGTGGTCGCGAGGTATCACAAGCAGGGGTCGGCAGAAGGGCTTGTGAGCCGGTCAGTTTGGCCTAGCGGTAAGGCGTTTTAGGCTGGTAAGCAGAAGGGCCTTGTCTGGATTCCTCTTCGCCTGTCCTTTCTGTTCAAAAAGGTTATGTCAGTGGACACAGTTTGTGACTTTGTCTCTCACAATTAATGACATTAAAATGGCTCTCGTCGCTGCCCATCTTATTGCAGAAGTCATTCTGGTGGTGACAGTGTAGCGGTAGGTATATAATCTCCCTCTCCCCCTACCTCCTCCCTCCTCCCTAATAAGCCTTAAGGTATCTGTGGATGTTAAGCAAGCACTATGTCTACCAAAGGGCTTCCACTAGGAAAGCGGAGACCGATTTACTGCGGTCATTTCGGATAATATATGTTTCTTTCCTGCCTGACAGTGAGAAGCTTTTCCAAACGACAACAGAGGCATGGACAGATACTTCTCGTTTTTTTGTTTTGTTTTGACGATATCAATGTGTTTGAACCAAGTGAAGAAGGAGACTCGACTGTGCAAGTGACAGTCCGATGCTACAGATGATGCGAAAGAACGGAGCTCCACACAGACATTCGTTTTATTTGGACACTACAAGACCGCAAATCACAACACCACTGCCTACCTAAAAATGAGGGGTAGGCTGACACCCTAAAAACCAAAACGAGCGCTAAACAGGCAGAGAAGAAAACTAAGCGCAAATGCCTGCGGCAAAAAAAGACCAAAAAAAGAAGCTGAACACAAAACCTTGTGGCAAAAGTATAAAGAAAGACGAAACAACACAAATGCGAGAGTTATATGAAAAATGCCAGCCCCAATCAGGCAAGCAAACAACTGAAACCAAACTGATAGCCAGATGAAAAGGATGGTGAAAATGGTGAAGAAAGATCAAGGAGAAAGAGGGATGGAAGAAAATCCACTACTCGCACCCGATCGAAACCCGTACGTGGTAACTGTTTCTGACAGCGTGCAATCTGACAAAGGCTGGAAACGAGTAATCCATGCACACAATACAAACCACACAATGATGCTAACAGCCACTGAGCAATAGACGCTCACGAAGTACCCACATAAAAAATATTTTAAAAAATCAAGTTGTCTCGACTAGCGAGGCACCTCGAGGTTACTCCCATCACCCCCACATCGAAAAGCAGAGAGTATCTAGTCTGATCAACTAGAAGAAGCAGAAAAAGAAAAAAGACCTGAAGGATAACACAAAGAACTTACTCTGACGAATACAAAACAAACATTCCATAAGAGGAAAGGCTTCCTGATGAGGTCTATATAGCCTGCCGCTGCCTGCAGACCTGAACAATTCACCGTCCCTCCAAACTTTCAGCGCTAAACTGCGCACGCACGCATGCACGCACGCACGCACGCACGCACGCACGCACGCACGCACGCACACACACACACACACACACACGAACGCGTACGCACGCACGCACGCGCACGCACGAGCACGCACGCACGCACGCACGCACACACACACACACACACACACACACACACACACACACACACACACACACACACACACACACACACACACTCACTCACTCACTCACACATGCACAAACACTGTACAGACTGATAGGAGTGAAGGACAATGTGGTTTAACTGAAACACACACACACACACACACACACACACACACACACACACACACACACACACACACACTGTACAGACTGATAGGAGTGAAGGACAATGTGGTTTAACTGAAATACACACACTCGCACGCATGCACGCACGCACGCACGCACGCACGCACGCACGCACATACACACACACACACACACACACACACTGTACAGACTGATAGGAGTGGTGAAGGACAATGTGGTTTAACTGAAATACTCTGAGAAGAAAGAAACAAAAATGGAAAGTGACTGAAATCGAAGAAGAAAAAGGATGATGATGAAGATCAGCTTCATGTCCTCGGATGTTAGCTGACATATTAGGGACAAACTGTGACCAATGCCTAAGCATGGTTCACTGTTGCTTTACGTCCACACAGAAACCTAAACGTCATTAGGACGGAAAGCCCAGGACGGCCACCTCGACTTTCACACCGCTCCTGAACTATGGAGAGAAAAAGGAAACAAACAAAAAAAGAGAAGAAGAAAAAAAGAGAGACCAAAAAAAAAAAAAAAAAAAAAAAGAGAGAGGGGGGGGGGGGGGGGGGGGGGACAAACAAAAATCCTATCTATTGGCAGTGGTGTCGGAACTTTATCCTTAGAGATTCGAACTGGAAATTGTTCTAAACCGATTACGCTGTGGACATCCTTACAACCATTTCTGCTGTGTTAGCGCAATAGACGATTTCCGGAAATAACAGGCAAAGATAATTTGACAGTGTTTTCTTACTCCGGGAGAGTGAAGTCCCCTGAATGGAGGCGGCAGCGGCTGTGAAGAGTCGATCTGCGACAGTTTTAGATCTTCAGGCATGGTCCGATTATAGTCTACCAGCTGGGGGAACCTACTATCCGATCTGCATGTTCCCCACGAACAGTGAGCGCTTGATCGGCATTTCTGATGCCTTTTCTGCCTTTTGTTTACGGGTATCCGTCATCTTCCCCACGTGCTCACTGTACCCCCAACAAAAGCGTGCCTACTCTGCGCTACACCCGGAAGCATATACAGGCCATGCCTGTAGGCATTTACTGAGTGCGGTCCCCTGGATTTCCGAAGATCGTCTATTGAACCCAAAACAACACAACTGCACTGAATCAGTGTGTGCCGAGCCGTTGTTTGTCCGTGATACCAGCGTGTGAGACAAAAATCCGCGCTGAAATTAGCAACATTTCGCGTCTCTGATTGGCTGAAATCGGCGACCGCGTCAGTGGGGCGTGCGGATGGGTCTATTGGCGGCGGTGTTCACCAGCAGTGTCACTACCACGTAACTGCCGGATTTTTAAAGCGCATATGTTGAGTATTGCAGCCGCTGAAAAATTATTTAAAAAAAAGAGTGGAAAAAAAAGGAGGAAAATCCGGTTTGAACCCGGCTCACTTGCATGGCAGTCCGGCGACTGCACTACACTACGGAGCTACCAACGAAATTCGCAGAAATTTCTCTTTATATCACTCTTCCTTTAGTCTGACAGACGCACTGACTTATTCCACTGCCTCTTAAACAATGTTGGTATGTTTCTGAATGCTGTTCTCTCTTGTGATCTTTTCTTCAGGGATACCCTTTTATCGGGTGTTTTCAACCGCAGTAATGCCCGTGTTTTTTGCTCGATATATATATATATCTCTCGCTTAGGTATGCAAGTATATATATATATAGATATATAGATATAGATAGATATATACTTGCATACCCAAGCGTTTTTATCCGCCTAACTGCAGGCACCATTTTTACAAGTGTTTATGAACTATTATCATGTGCACTACAAGTGTTTTTAAACAATTATGTGCACTACCCTGAAGGGGAACAGCTGCTGTTGAAGGGTTATCTAACTCGTCACCATGAGTTCTTCATCACACTTGCTTAGTGTGCACCGTGACTGAAAAAAATCTGGCATCATCTATGTTCAAATGTTTGCTTTAGCTCTGCTAAATAGCACCAATACCGTTCAGTTCCAGGCCAAAATTTAAGATGTCATGGTTGCACCCCGGTCCCTCTCAACTTTATCGTTAACCGTGGACAATAATAATGTCCCAGCATCTTAACTGACATCTTACACATCCCATGCTTGCTTTACTTTTGTGTGGAGAGATTTTCTGACACATCCCATGAAAAAAAAAAAAAAAAAAAAGAAAAGAAGAAGAAGTAGAAATCTGGCAGTTTCTCTTGCACATTCCGTGCGGGTTTTATTTTTTATGTGGGGAATTTCTTTTACACATCCCGTGCTGGCTTCTTGTTTTATCTGGGGAGTTTCACTTACACATCCCGTGCTGGCTTCATTTTTTTCTGGGGAGTTTCTCTTACACATCTCATGCTGGCTTTATTTTTATGCGGGGAGTTTCTCTTACACGACCCATGCTGGGTTTTTTTTTTTTTTTTCCCCAAATCTGGGGAGTTTCTCTTACATATGCCGTGCGTGCTTCATTTTTATCTGGGAAGTTTCACTTACTCATTCCGTAAGAATCTGGGGAGTTTCTCTTACACATTATGTGCTACCTTCATTATTATACGGGGAGTTTCGCCTAAACACCCCAAGCTGTAATCTTTTTTATATTGTTTATTATCTGGGTTGTTTCTCTTACACATCCCATCATGGTTTCATTTTTATGTGGAGATTTTTCTCCGATACATCCTGTGCTAGCTTCTTTTTTTATCTGGGAAGTTTCTCTTACACGTCCCATGCTGGCTTTAATTTTATCAGGGGACTTTCTCTTACACATCCCGTGCTGGCTTCATTTTTATCTGGGGAGTTTCTCTTACACATCCCATGCTGGCTTAATTTTTATCTGGGGAGTTTCTCTTACACATCCCTCGCTGGCTTCATTTTTATGCGGGGAGTTTCTCTTACACATCCCATGCTGCCTTCATTTTTTATGCGGTGAGTTTCTCTTACACATCCCTCCCGCGGGGGGGGGAGGGGGGGGGGAGGTTCCACTTACGCATCCCGTGCTGTCTTGATTTTTATGCAGGGAGTTTCTCTTACACATCCCGTGCTGGCTTAATTTTTATATATATATATATCTGGGGAGTTTCTCTTACACATCCTGTGCTGGCTTTTAATTTTATTTTTTGCTTTGTTTTTCTTTTCTTTTTTTATCGGGGGACTTTGTCTTACACATCCCGTGCTGGCTTCATTTTATCAGGGGACTTTCTCTTACACATCCTGTGTTGGCTTCATTTTTATCTGGGAAATTTCTCTTACACATCCCTCGCTGGCTTCATTTTTATGAGGGGACTTTCTCTTACACATCGCCTGCTGGCTTCTTCTTCTTTTTTCTTTTTTATCTGGGGAGTTTCTCTTACACAACCAATGCTCGTTTCTTTTTTTATCTGGTGAATTTCTTTTACAAATCCCGTGCTGGCTTCATTTTCTATCTGGGAAGCTTCTCTTACACATCCCGTGCTGGCTTCATTTTTATGTGGGGTGTTTTTCTTACACATCCCGTGCCGGCTTTAATTTTATCAGGGGACTTTCCCGGCTCTTACACATCCCATGGCTTCATTTTTATCTGGGGAGTTTCCCTTACAAACTCTATTTTTTAATCTAGAGAGTTTCTCTTACACATCTCGTGCTGGCTTCATTTTTATCTGGGGAGTTTCTCCTACACATCCTGCACTGTCTTTTTTTTTCTCTCTTTTTTTTCTTCTTTTTTAACAGGGGACTTTTTCTTGCACATCGCATGCTGGCTTCTTTTTATACGGGGAGTTTCTCTTACATATCCCATGCTGGCTCCTTTTTATGTTGGGAGTTTCTCTTACACATTCCGTACTGGCTTTTTTTTTTTTTTTTATGTGAGGAGCTACTTTCCTCTGCAGTCTACTCTGAAGACAATCCCTTAAGAAAAAAGCTGGGTGGAAGATGGTCCAGGGGCAAAGTGTGAAAAAGTCACTCTCAAACCAGAGAAGGAAGCCCTAGAACAACTTGAACAGCGCAGAACAAAACCAAACAAGAACTGAGTGAAACGTGGGCACAGGAATGAAAGGGGAAGAAAAGAAATGGATCTAAGTTCTAAACAAGCCATAGCTGAAAAATCTAATAAATGAATGGATCCGAGGTCTGCAAACTACCCATAAGCCAAGCACACTTAAAATAAAAGGGCAGGGTGGAAGATGGCCTCAGAAAAGAGCGTCAAAAAGTTGCACTCAGAAGACAGAAAGGAGCCCCACAAAACCCAAAACAGAGCAAACACCATTGTACAAGAACTGAGTGAAAAATGGCCAAAGGGAAGAAAAGAAACACACTCTAATGCAAAGGAGCCCTGTAAAAGTGGTAAAACAACAACTACAAAAACAGAGTCACTAAGGACAGACAGCCTGGTGAAAGAAGACTTCAGCAAAGTCCCTAAAAGAAATGCTCATAACAGAAAGCAGTCATATTAAGTACTTAACTTAGGGAAACCACTAAGAAGAATAGCTGGGTGGACAAAGACCTAAGCAAAAGCCCTAAAAAGAAGTATTTTGAGAAGAACACAGAACCATGGACTGCTGAAAAGAACAGAACCACTAAGAACTGGATGGAAGAAGATCTAAAATTCCCTAAAGAAAGAAGACCCTAAGGAGACAGTCAAAATGTCATGTCTTTGTAAAGCAGTTTGTTTTGTTGTTTTTACGGTGAATCACCGCGGACCCCTCCCCTTGAGGGAACTTCAATCCACCGACGAAACATTAGCATGGAGAGACCCTGGGGGATCTTGAGCCTGTTTACGACCTGTTAACCATTATGGGTGAAATCATCCCGTCAGAGTCGCTATCATGGGTCACCTACACAGGAATAAGAGCATGCATTCTCAAAAGACAATGCACCCCTGCTAGAAAGAACAGAACCAGAGAGAAGAAAAGCACGGTAGAATACGCATGAAAAATCACAGAAAAATAAGAAAACTGAGCCCGCAGAATAGCTGAAATCAACAGAATCACTAAAGAGAGAAAAAGAAAAAAGAAAAACAACAACTAAGTATACGAAAATGGCCCTGCAAATTGCTAAGAACGAATACCGTGAAGATAGGAATGCCAAAGAACAAGCCCGAGCTGAAAAAGCTAACAAGCGAAGGGATCCGAGCTCTACAAACTGCTCAGAAGACAACCCCTCAAGAAAAGAGCTGGTTGGAAGATGGCTCAGGTAAAGACCGTGAAAAAGTCGCACTCAGAAGAGAGAAAGGAGCCCTACATAAGAGAAAGCAATCATACTAAGTAGTAAAAGGAGCAAAACCACTAAGACGAATAGCTGGGTAGACAATGACCTAAGAAAAAGCCCTAAATCGAAGTGTTTTGAACAGAACGGACCTGTACAGAATGCTATAAAGAACAGAACCACTAAGAACTGGGTAGAAGAAGACTTAAACAAATTCTCTATAAAAGTTTTTTTTAAATAAAAATAAAAAAAGAAGAAGAAAAGACACTAAAGAGACAGTCTAAATCTCACGTCTTGGTAAAGCAGGTCTGTTGTTCTTACGGTGAATCACCGCGGACCCCTCCCCTTGAGGGAACTTCACTCCACCGACGAAACATTAGTGTGGAGAGACCCTGGGGGATCTTGAGCCTGTTTACGACCTGTTTACCATTATGGGTGAAATCATCCCATCAAAGTCGCTGTCACGTGTCACCTACACAGGAACTGATGGCATGCATTCTCAGAAGACAAAGCAGCCCTAAATACAGAGTGCTAGAAATAACAGAACCAGGAGGAAAAGTGCGGTAGAAGAAGACCCACGAAATAGGCCTGAGAAAAATGGAGAAAAAATATACATAAAAATGAGCCCTTTGATCAGCTGAAATCAACAGAGTTGCTAAAGAGAGAAAGGCCTTAGAATAAACCCGAAAAAAGAACTAAGTATATCAAAACAGCCATGCAAATTGCTAAGAACGGAACCCCTAAAAACAGGAAGCTAGGCCAAAGAACGAGCCCAAGCTGAAAAAGCTAAGATCTAAACAGATCCGACTCTGCAAACTGCTCAGAAGACAACCACTCAAGAAAAGAGCTGGGTGGAAGATGGCTCAGGTAAAGTGAAAAAGTCGCACTCAGAAGAGAGAAAGGAGCCCTACATATTAAGTCATAAGAGAAAGCAATCATACTAAGCAGTAAAAGGAGCAAAACCACTAAGAAGAATAGCTCGGTAGACAAAGACATAACGAAAAGCCCTAAAACAAAGTGTTTTGAACAGAACGGAGCTGTACAGAATGCTATAAAGAACAGAACCACTAAGAACTGGGTAGAAGAAGACTTAAACAAATTCTCTATGAAAGGGGGGGGGGAGAGAAGAAAAAAAGAAAGAAAAAAAGAAAGAAAAAAGAAAAAGAAAAAAAAAAAGACACTAAAGAGACAAGTCAGAATGTCACGTCTTTGTAAAGCAGGTCTGTTTTTCTTACGGTGAATCACCGCGGACCCCTCCCCTTGAGGGAACTTCACTCCACTGACGAAACATTAGCGTGGAGAGACCCTGGGGGATCTTGAGCCTGTTTACGACCTGTTTACCATTATGGGTGAAATCATCCCATCACAGTCGCTGTCACGTGTCACCTACACAAGAATTGATGGCATGCATTCTCAGAAGACAAAGCAGCCCTATATACAGAGTGCTAGAAAGAACAGAACCAGGAGGAAAAGCGCGGTAGAAGAAGACCCACGAAACAGGTCTGAGAAAAATAAAAAACAAATGAGCCCTTTGAACAACTGAAATCAACAGAGTTACTAAAGAGAGAAAGGCCTTAAAATAAACCCGAAAAAAGAACTAAGTATATCAAAACTGCCCTGCAAATTGCTAAGGACGAAACCCCTAAAGACAGGAAGGCCAAGGAAAGAGCCCAAGCTGAAAAAGCTAAGAACTGAACAGGTCCGACTCTGAAAACTGCTCAGAAGACAACCACTCAAGAAAAGAGCTGGGTGCAAGATGGCTCAGGAAAAACAGCGTGAAAAAGTCATACCCAGATGAGAGAAAGGAGTCCTGCATAAGATAAAGCAGTCAACCTAAGAAGTAAAAGGAGACCTAAGATAAAAAGCCCTAAAAAAAAGAAAGAAAGAAAAAGGTGTTTTGAAGAGAACGGAGCTGTACATAATTCTATAAAGAACCGAACCAATAGGAACTGGGTGGAAGAAGACCTACGCAAATTTGCTCTGAAAAAAAGAAAAAAGAAAAAGAAACAAAAGTCACTAAAGAGACAAGTCAAAATGTCATGTCTTTGTAAAGCACGTCTGTTTTTCTTACGGTGAATCACCGCGGACCCCTCCCCTTGAGGGAACTTCACTCCACTGACGAAATATTAGTGTGGAGAGACCCTGGGGGATCTTGAGCCTGTTTACGACCTGTTTACCATTATGGGTGAAATCAACCCGTCAGAGTCGCTGTCACGCGTCACCTACACAGGAATGAATAGCATGCATTCTCAGAAGACAAAGCAGCCCTATATACGGAGTGCTAGAAAGAACAGAACCAGAAAGAAGAAAAGCGCGGTAGAAGAAGACCAACGAAAAATCCCAAAGAAGAATTTTAAAAAAGAAAAAGAAAAAAAGAAGCCCTTAGAGAAGCTGAAATCAACAGAATCACTAAAGAGAGAAAGGCCTAAACACAAGCCTTAGAGAAAGAAATAAGTATATGTAAAACAAAACAAAAAACAGCTCTGCAAATTCCTAAGAGCAGAATCACTAAACACAAGAAGGCCAAAGAACAAGCCCTAGCTGAAAAGCTGAAAAGTGAACGGATCCAAGCTCT
>OY757556.1:4503781-4533781 GCA_963584105.1 Alviniconcha strummeri
GACTTGTTTCTCATTGAATGACTTGTTTATATGTGTCCATTTGAGCTCTTGTGAACATTGTGTGTGTATGTTGTGGTCAGACTGAGAAAGCAAAGGATAAATATTTTTGCTTGGATTTGTTTTACAAAAATACTAGATGGACTGAAAATGAAAGAAGAGTCCCAACTTAGCAGCTACTCATATTTCACTACAGAGCATGCAGGCAGCCATACAAGCTATAGGCTTTTCAAGCATTTCAGTGCAGTTCACTTTGCACAGCTGACTACTACATTGCTGTTCCTGTCTGCTCCCATATCAGATTACCATTTCGTGATCAGTTTTGGCCACAGTGGAGCTTTAGCTTTAGTTGTGGCCAAAACTGATCATGAAATGGTAATCTGATATGGGAGCAGACAGGAACAGAAATGTAGTAGTCAGCTGTGCAAAGTGAACTGCACTGAAATGCTTGAAAACAAAAAAAGGCTCCACTGTGGCCAAAACTGATCACGAAATGGTAATCTGATATGGGAGCAGACAGGAACAGAAATGTAGTAGTCAGCTGTGCAAAGTGAACTGCACTGAAATGCTTGAAAACTTATAAAAAATAAGTTATTTTTTATAAGTTTGGCCTGTCCATCTATTTAAAGAGGTATCATTAATGCATTTCTGATATTGGCAACAACTCGAATGATTTCAGTTTCTGGGGGACATGTGAGATCTTTAAAACATTTGGGATGATGACCCCACAGCCCATGTGGACAAATGTAGAAAAGGCAAAGGTCTTTGAGACTAGATACAGTACATGGTTCTGTCTTATCATCATTATTATCATCGCACACACACAGTGATCGTACTAGACATTTTTCAAATTGGTGTGACTTACTATAACTTATAAGGCACCAGTATAGTATAACTATAAGGCACCGGTGTAGTATAACTATAACAGTATAAGGCAGCAAAAGTGGTTCACAGAAACCAGTCAGTCAATCAGTGTAACCAGTCAGACACATGTCATCTTATACTAAGTACTACTACTTTAGTACTAGTACTAGAGCTCTACTAGTAAACACCCTGCATCCTTCCCCATCTAGAACACACACGCACGCGCACACACACACACACACACACGCACACACGCACACACACACACACACACACACACACACACACACACACACACATGTAACACGCTGCATGCACTGTCTCAGTGTCTGTGCTGCATTTTCTGTTGTTGTTTTCTGTGACTGAGAACTGGTAAAAACAAAAACAAATGGTGCATGCTGATCTGAACAATACTGGTAAAATACTGAAAATTACAGGTTAACCTGAACCCTCTCTCTCACACACACACACACACACACACACACACACACACACACACACACACACACACACACACACACACACACACATGCATGCACACATGTATACATGTACACAAGTCACACACATGCATGCACACCCAGACATACACTCACATAATGAGCTAAATCAAATGTGCCCCAGAGATAATGTTAAGGGATGACTTAGTTCTTGCATTGTGAGGTCTGTCAGCTGCACTGGGTCTCCATGGCTCGATTTGAAAAGAGGATGATACCACTGATTTTATATATATATATATATAAAACCATCCTGCCAAGTTTCTGAGTTATCCAGGAGAAGCAACTCTTTTGTTGTTGTCGGTTTGTTTCACCCCTAAAACACAAAAAGGTTCCAAAGAACGATTATTATTATTATTATTATCAATATTGTTGTTGTTATTATGATTAATTTTAACGCTGGCAATGAATTCTTGTTTCACATTTTCTAAAATTGCAAAAGACTAGTATAAGTTTCTGTCATCGACTGAACTGTTCCAGTGAAATCAGTCTTCTGTTCGTCTTGAAAAAGCTATAACTCATAACATGATCTTCTGTACAATGTTTGGTACCCAGTCCTTGAAGACGGCATGAAGACGGCCTGTACTAATCGGTCCAGGTCACAGTCTGTGGCCCAGTTGCACAGGCTACAGCGACAAGTCACGTGACGCTTCAAGGACAGCGACTCTGCCTAGGCTACATCTGGAGCAGACGAAGCGTGTTCTGTCTTTTGGGAGTTGTCGACACGATTGAAAATGGTCAGTGCGTGGTACATGGATAAATCTGACTCGGATCAGAGGGACGAGCACAAGTGCGACCCTCATCGACCTTTGAGCCTGGAGGAGTTGAAAAAGAAAACGGGCGTTCTGTATTTTCCGGTGAGTGATTGCATGGTAGCACTTGCGAACAACACCAAAATGCATAATGTGTCACCGCCAGCGTACAGTGTAGCGGGGTTTAGGTATCTCCAACTGCAAGGAGAGAGTATTCGCTCCTTTCACGCGCATTGTTGCTCGTTTTTGGGTTGCCCTTCCTCTCTGTATTGCTACGTTGTAAACACCTTGGCTTCTGGCACGATATTAGTAATGTAACCGGACCTGCGGCCCGTTCCTCATTTTAGGTTCAGGGGGAGGCTGGAGATTGCCAAGGAGAGACACTCACACTGGAATAAACCATTGTTTCTAGTCATCCTCATGTAGTGTGCCTTTCAATGTCAAGTTCCTCGCGTTGTGTTCAAAATCACTACAATCAACCGACCTTGGTATCCAGAAAAAACCCTGTGTTAGTGTTTGGTTGTTTGTCCACTCCTCAGAGGTAGGTGTGCCGTTTCACTATGCACTTATGCCACTTAAAACAGACACTAGACAAAAGATAAGTGGAGACAGAAGTTGTACACAAGTACCAACATGACGAAAACACTGAGGCACGCTCACAAACGCGCGCACTGACCACACTCTGTCTCAGTACATACTCCCATTATAGTGACGAACCAAATAAATGCATACAGTTTTATTTACACTACCGCATGTTACACATACAGTACACACAAGAGCAAACCAAACTGACGCATGACTATGTCTAACCTATGCACTAAACCATAGCTAACTTAGCTACCGGCATAAAATCAGCACCAATTACCTACAAAAATAAGTTGCACCCTTGCCTTAACTAATACTTGCACTTTGCAGCACAAGAAAACAAACAAACATAAACTTAACTAACGGTCGCACTTTGCAGCACAAGTCTTCTAATAACTAAACAACATGCGTGCCCGCACTTTGCAGCACAGGTCTCTTAATAACTAAACATGCGTGCCCACACTTTGCAGCACAGGTCTCTTAACAACTAAACATGCGTGCCCACACTTTGCAGCACAGGTCTCTTAATTACTAAACATGCGTGCCCACACTTTGCAGCACAGGTCTCTTAATTACTAAACATGCGTGCCCACACTTTGCAGCACAGGTCTCTTAATAACTAAACATGCGTGCCCACACTTTGCAGCACAGGTCTCTTAATTACTAAGTGACATGCGTGCCCACACTTTGCAGCACAGGTCTCTTAATTACTAAGTGACATGCGTGCCCACACTTTGCAGCACAGGTCTCTTAATTACTAAACATGCGTGCCCGCACTTTGCAGCACAGGTCTCTTAATAACTAAACATGCATGCCCGCACTTTGCAGCACAGGTCTCTTAATTACTAAACATGCGTGCCCACACTTTGCAGCACAGGTCTCTTAATAACTAAACATGCGTGCCCACACTTTGCAGCACAGGTCTCTTAATAACTAAACATGCGTGCCCACACTTTGCAGCACAGGTCTCTTAATAACTAAGGGAAGAGCTACACACTTTTTCAGCATGTAAACTCGGGGGGGTAGTGGCTGACCAGCACTTTTCAGCACATGGTACAGAAACCTTTCATGTTGCTTAACGTCCATGGAGGCGAGATGGCCTATTAGGGACGGGGACAGAGTGGGAAGAGGACGAGAGAGTGAAAGGCTCGACCGCGGAAACCGCCCGAAAAAGACCGGAGAGACCGTGGACCGCCGCCAGAACAATGGAAGTGTTAAGGCGGTGTCCCCTCGCCATTGCCCAGTGACTTGTGCACTGCGCAATTGCTCTTTCAACTGCTGTGCTGGACAGAGTCACTAAGACAATGTCCGTTGCACCGCTGTTGACGAACAACTTGGACAACTCGAAGCAAAAGACGTCCAACTTGCTCAGCCCAGCTCCACCTCCCTACTCATGATCTCTTCTGGGCAAAAGTGAGGGTCCAACTCCACCTCCCTCCTCTAAGATCTCTTATCTTTTGATCTCGCCTGGAACCCTGACAGAAACCTGATGATGAGTTGATGCTTAATGTCCTCAGATGTCATTTGACATATTAGGGACAAGTTGTGACCAATGCCGAAGCACGGTTCAATAAAATCCACATTTTGACAGAAACCTAGTAAGTAAACATGGTGCTTAACGTCCACAGAAACCATAAGGCTTATTAGGGACGGGTGACAGAAACCGGGCAGGCACTGTCTTTTATACCGCACCGCGCGGCACCGGCCAGTCGCTGGCAGGCAGCGTCGGACTGGAGAGAGGGGGGAACTCAGGGCCCGTAACTCGAGCTAGCTTGCACAGCTCTCCCGCTACACTAGTATAAGTTTCTGTCATCGACTGAACTGTTCCAGTGAAATCAGTCTTCTGTTCGTCTTGAAAAAGCTATAACTCATAACATGATCTTCTGTACAATGTTTGGTACCCAGTCCTTGCAGACGGCATGAAGACAGCCTGTACTAATCGGTCCAGGTCACAGTCTGTGGCCCAGTTGTACAGGCTACAGCGACAAGTCACGTGACGCTTCAAGGACAGCAACTCTGCCTAGCCTACATCTGGAGCAGACGAAGCGTGTTCTGTCTTTTGGGAGTTGTCGACACGATTGAAAATGGTCAGTGCGTGGTACATGGATAAATCTGACTCTGATCAGAGGGACGAGCACAAGTGCGACCCTCATCGACCTTTGAGCCTGGAGGAGTTGAAAAAGAAAACGGGCGTTCTGTATTTTCCGGTGAGTGATTGCATGGCAGCACTTGCGAACAACACCGAAATGCATAATGTGTCACCGCCAGCGTACAGTGTAGCTGGGTTGAGGTAATCTCCAGCTGCAAGGAGAGAGTATTCGCTCCTTTCACGCGCATTGTTGCTCGTTTTTGGGTTGCCCTTCCTCTCTGTATTGCTACGTTGTAAACACCTTGGCTTCTGGCACGATATTAGTAACTATTACTTTCCAAAAGTGTTTGACATCACCTTCACCCATGCAAGTCTTTGTGGCTTCGGTGAATCAGTGCTCACTGACCTGTGACACTGGCAGTGCTGAGGTCATGGACCTGTATGTCCTGTGCTGAGGCTCAGTCAGTAATGCAGCACTCAAGTGATGTGACTGCAGGCAAAAATGCTGCCCAAGGACAAGGGGGAAAGAAGATCTGTTCTGAATCTGGCCTTTATACCTTGCTTGCACATGACTTGAGTGGTGCTGACCAAGGTGGGGGAAGAGATAGCATCATCACTTTATACTTTTGCTGAGCGTTTCTTCAAAGAAAAAAGAAAAAAACTTTTGTGGGTGTTGGTAAATCATATATATTTTGCACTCATTTTGCCTTGTTTTGGTAAACAGGCTAACACTAGCTAGTATTGTAGTAACAGATAAAATCTGGATGATTGTAATTTGTATAAATATAAATTACAATCATGCAGATTTTATCTGTTTATAAACTATAAAAAAGAAAAGAAGAAGAGTATAATATTGAATCAACATTAGTTGCATAAGTTTGCATATAAAATATAATACATAATAGGTTTTAGTGATTTTAAGAGGATTTTTCTGGCACTGTTGCACAGCCACAGTGCAACTTCTGAGGAGGCCAGCTTGAAACTGTCCAGAGACTTAATTGGTCTGGACAGTAACCACAGTTGTAGTGCCAGGACAGGGTGGTTCCAACTCCAAGCTATTGTTGCCCTGACAAAGAAGAGTTTTTAAACTGGTCTGTGTGGGAGGTGGAACTGTGAATTGAAACATTTGTCATTGTTACGTGATATCAAATATAATAATATATAATAGGGTTGGTTTATTGAGAGTATCATGGTGAGTTTTAACTGTTTGTGATTGTTCTGTCTGCCTTGTTTTGTGTCAAGTGTCAGTGCTGCAGTAAGACATGGAGTACTAGCACTGGTGGGGCACTGAACAACTGAGACAAAGCAAACTTTGTGTAGTGGGAGAGCTGTGTAAGCTAGCTCAAGTTATGGGCCCTGAGTCCCCCCACTCTTTCTCTCCAGTCATACGCTGCCTGCCAGCTAGTGGCCAGTGCACAGCAGTATAAAAGACAGTGCCTCCCCAATTTCAGGGACTCAGTGCTGTAAAATACTAAAAAGCTGGTCCACCCCACTCCTAGTCCTACCTCCTGAGCTTACATGCTGAAAAGTGTGTTGCTCTTTCCTTAGTTAACTCTTAAGAGACTTATGTTGCAAAGTGCAAGCATTTATTAAGTCTGTGTTTGTCTGTCTTCCAGTGCTGCAAAGTGCAGGTATGCATGCTTAGTTAAGAGACTTGTGCTGCAAAGTGCAAGAATTAATAAGTCAGTGTTTGTCTGTCTTCCAGTGCTGCAAAATGCAGGTATGCATGCTTAGTTAAGAGACTTGTGCTGCAAAGTGCAAGAATTAATAAGTCAGTGTTTGTCTGTCTTCCTGTGCTGCAAAGTGCAGGTATGGCTGAATGCATGCTTAGTTAAGAGGTTTGTGCTGCAAAGTGCAAGCGTGAACTAAGTGAATGTTTGTCTGTCTGCCTGTGCTTCAAAGTGCAGACCTGTGTGCATGCTTTATTAAGAAACTTGTGTTGCAAAGTGCAAGCATTAAGTCAATGTTTGTCTGTCTGTCTGTGCTGCAAAGTGCAGGTATGTGCATTTACTTATTTAGTTAATAGTCTTGTGCTGAAAAGCACTTGAAGCTTTAATTGTTTATTTGGCTCTCCTGTCACCTGTGCTGAAAAGTGCAGAGTGGTTATCATGCCACAGTTCAGTTCAAGATGGTGTTTGTGATGTTTATAATATGAGCTCAGAAGAGCCCATAGATCTTATGCTCCATCCTGTCTGAGTGTCTCTGACATTTCACCAGTGCTGCCATTGAAACAATTCCAGTGTGACAATTTTGGCCCTTTTTTATATTTTGGAAGATGACTGAGCGCTTCCACTTGCTGTGCCTCTCTTCTCCGAGCAGTTGATGGCATGATGTCCTTGGCTTTACCAGTTTTGTGCCTGCAGATTGTGTCTCAGGCTCCTCAACACCGCACGTCTTCTAAAACACAGTCACCGTAACTACTAAACTAGTGTAAGCCACTCCTGCTGCAGTAGTAATCCAATGATGATTGATGAAGGCTGGCTTGGGTCTGAGTCCTGGTCAAGACAAAATGAAAATGCTGGTTTTGGTTGTTTGTAGTTTGTGTTGCATTCTTGGTTTGTGTGCCGCAGTTGCTGCAGCTGTGCACAATGAGTAAATTCAATTGATTTACAGTGTGCGGTTTTGGCTTAAATCAATCAGTAATTGTCCTTGTGTTATGTACTGTTATGGCGTTAGCCATCTGCTCCTGTGCTGTGAAAATTCAGTGATGCTGTACCATTGTAACCATGGCACCATCTGCTGCTTAGTAATTAATCTGCCTTGGAGTTTGGGCAGTTAAGAAGTTATGCAGATGGTGATGCCACTGTCTCTGGGTGGATATTATCTAATATATATTATTTATAGTCTGGGTTATAAATTATCTTCTGTAGTATTCTGTTGTACTACTGCTACAGTACTAGTACTTGGATTGACTACATTGCCTGCATATTATGTGATATATATTATATATAAATATAATATATAGTTACTTTATGAAGGCAGTGTAGTATATTTAATACAATATAATAATGTAAAGTATAACTTTTAAAAGGGGTTTTCTTTTCTTTTTTCAGACTGTGACAGTATGACTATGAGTATGAGTGTGTGTGTGTGTGTGGGGGGGGGGGGGGGTCCATATGATCAAAAATAACTTTGAACAATGCCAGTTCATTCCTATAGAAGAGCTGGCCAAAGCAGGTGTTGTGCTAGTACTGTAGTAGCTCAGTATTATAGCACTTAGTAAATTATACTAAAACCAGTAAGAGATGGTACAGGTAAATAAACTATACTATTACTAAAAGAGGGTAAGTAAACTATACTAAAAGTAAAACAGTAAAAGAAGGTAAACAATGTAAATTATACTAAAAGAGGGTAAGTAAACTATACTAAAAGAGGGTAATGGTCTGTGGTCAGGAGTTCATTGACATGGGGACATAAAGGAAACCAAAGGATTTCAAAAATAAGAGGTCTGTAAAGTGCAGGGCATCTCTCTCACCAGGGTGGCCAGCTTTCATTGTAGGTTCCATTGTTTAAATACACATAACAAAAGTTTTTAAAACTGGACATGCTTGGAGTTGGACTGTTATACATTCTCTCTGTCTTTGCCTTTGTCTCTGTCTGTCTGTCTGTCTGTCTGTTTGTCTCTCTCTCTCTCTCTCTCTCTCTCTCTCTCTCTCTCTCTCTCTCTCTCTCTCTCTCTCTCTCTCTCTCTCTTATATGAGAAAGATAAAAAAAAAATACCCAGGGATGTATTGTAATTTGTATCAGTGTGAATTGTATGGCCCTAATGATGGTTGTTGGAAGTTGCAAGCCATCTGGGACTGGTTGTTGAACTTGCTGTACAAAAGAATAATATTTATTAACTTTAAATTCTAGCTAATTTCATATGTAGTGAATAATAAAGATTGATTTGATATGATTTAATAGATTTATTTAGATATTACATTATTAAATTCCAAACCCTGGTAACCATATCATTGTTTTGACACAGGAAAATACTCTGCACACTGATAGGAATGGGTAGCACCACTCTTGCAGCTGCTGTGCCTTACCTTGTTATGGCGACCTGAATTTCCTGCAAGGGACAATGGTGTGGGTGTGTGTGCACGCTCATATATGCACAAGAGGCAAGAGGTTTTCATACCCTCACATAAAATTCTAATCTAAAGAGTAATTAGTTCCCTAGGTGAAATTTCAGTGTTTTCATGTAATTCTGAAAATTGTGAGGGATCAACATGTGTCATTAGAACTAGAAGATTACTTAGCTGCAGGAATGCACTTCTTCTGGCACTGCTCTGACACTGAGGCAGCTGCTGCAGAAGTTCTGGAGACTTTTCCAAACCAAAGGACAACTTTTTTTCATGTCGGTGCCATTTTCTTGCTTGTCACTTTACTTCTTTTCTAGTTTGCCATGGTAATTGCCCCTTTTCTTCAGATCTTTTTTTGTTTATTGGCTTTGACTTTACCATGGCGCATGCACATGGTTCAGGTACTACTGGTTCATAGTTGGAATCAACATGGCTGAAGTTACTTACCTTCCCACTGTAGGAGCTCTTCTACTAGTTCTAGTCTTGCATTTGCATCAAAGGCTGCAGACCTGTCTAAATCTAAAAGACCTATCTTCTGAAGGCTGGAGCTTCACAATCTGGAAAGTGGTCCTTTCTCACTAAGAAATCAAATTCTAATAATAGGGCTTATGCCTGGAATAAGTTTCAATGTTATGAAACCAATGGTTCAATTCTGTTGGTTCATACCCTGTGACTTTACTTCAGTACATATTCACACCCTTACAGCAGGGTTTTGTTACATGATTTCAGGTTGTAATACACCATATACCCCCATTTGTACATAATAATAATAATAATAAAACTGATAGGGAACTTATAGAGCGCTTTCAGAAACTCAAAGCACTTTACAATTGAACTTAAAAGAAAAAATACAATGTGCAAGTATACAAGTGTCCAAAACATATGAAAATTAACAAACATTTTCATACAAAGCATGGCAAAAACACAAGCACATGAGATCGCTCGCACACGCATGAGCATGCAAACACACACACAGGGTTGCATGAACACAGTGCCAGTAAAGAGTGCATGCGCACCAGCTCACACACACACATGGCTGAGAAGGACATGGGGGGAGGGGGTGGGGGTAAAGACTAACTTGAAGGCAAGGGCTGTGATAAAACTAAAAGAGCGAGAGTTCCAGATTTGTGCAGCAGAAAAGCCATTACTGGTCAAAATACTGTTTGAAGAGGTACATTTTAAGGCTAGTTTTGAAGGCGGGGAGGGAAGGGCTGTGACAGCAAAAGAAAGAGAATTCCAGATTTGGACAGCAGAGAAGCAAAAGGCACAACCACCATTTTGTTTTCTTTTGAAGAAGGGGATGCAAAAGATTCTATCGTCCGAAGAAGAGCGCAGAGACCTAGAAGGGACATAGGTATGGACAAGTTCAGCCAAGTACTGAGGGGCAGTGCCAGTGATGATTTGATAGCAAAGGATTTGATAGCTATGTTGTATTTAATTTTCTGTTCTGTGGCAATAACTTATAAGCCAGTGCAGTTGCTTGAGAAGAGGTTTGGCGTGTTCTGCTCTGTGAGATTTAAGGTTGAGTTTAGCTGCAGCTTTCTGTACTTGTTGAAGTGGTTTGATGACTGTCTGTGGATAACCTGCCAGTAGGGAATTGCAGTAGTCTAGTCTGGACAGGATGCATGAGTTAACTAACGTCTTGGTTGCGTCTTCAGTGAGAGGTTGGTGAATGGAATTTATGCGTCTGATTTCAATATATGCAGCCTTACACATTTTGATGATGTGCTGTTTCATTGAAAGATTGCTATCAAAGATGAAGCCAAGGTTGCAGGTGGTTCCAGAAAACTCAGCATCGGTATCACTGAGAAAGATTGTCTGTGGGTGTGGCAAGGTGTGTGACCTTGAAGAATCAACTGTGTTTGAATTGCAAGTACAGCAGTACATCTAACGTTCCTGTACAACTTGTCAACTGTAATTTTCAGATCACCGTCCAGGCTGATGGGAGTTACGATGAGCAGACGCTGAAGAAGATCCGTGATGACAGAGGATATTCCTATGAGGATGTCATCGAAATCTCTCGTGAAACTCTGCCAAATTATGATGAGAAGGTAAACTGAGAAATTGCTGTTGGGATGACATTTGTCAGCAGGTTTACTCAAAAGATAACTATACCAATTACTGATTTTATTTGCATAAAGCTGGTTTAAAAAAAATCATCTCTGATCTTGCAGCTAATGCATTTCTTGTTTTTGTTCATGCAGTTGAAGCATTTCTTATAAAATGCATAGATGTTCTTGCAGCTGAAGCATTTCTTATGCGTGTTCTTGCAGCTGAAGATTTCCATTGCAGGTAAAGCATTTCTGATGAATTCTCCTGCAGTTGAACTTGAAGCATGTTACCCATGTATTCTTCAATTGCTTGCAGCTGAAATGAAGCACTGCTGTTACAGTTAAAGATCTGTGCTACTATAGTAAATTGTAGCAGAAGTTTTCTTATTAGTGTTCTTGAAGCTGAAGCATCTTTACTGTCTCTAATCTTGCGGCTGATGCATTTCACATCTCTGTTCTTGCAGCTGAAACATTTTCCATCTCTTTTCTTGCAGCTGAAGCACTTCTTTACGGAGCACATTCACTCTGATGAGGAGATTCGGTTTTGCGTGAAGGGCAGCGGTTACTTTGACATGCGTGACACCAATGACGAATGGATCCGCGTGCAGATGATGCCAGGTGACATGATCATCCTGCCTGCAGGGATCTACCATCGCTTCACCCTGGATCATGGGGTATGTGCTTCTGCTCTTTAGTCTTGCTTGTAGTATACAGTCATCACATTCACATTGAGCTGGGATGTCCCTGCAGAAGGATTGGTTGATATGGTTTAACCCCCTGTGGACAAATGATGATGATCACTTTTATATAATAGCACTATTCTCCACTCTGAAGCAGACCCACTGCGCTTTTGTCACATGTGATTCAAAATGAGTGACTCACATTTTATAGCGCATTTTGAATATCCACTGAAGTGGTGTACTTACAGTGTTGTTTGGTTCTTATATGTGTAATGTTGTTGGTTTCAATGAAGTCAAAAGCAGTCTTCCAAACGGACACTATTTATTCCTGTCTTCTCTCTCTTGTCTCTATCTCTCTGGTCTCTCACACACACTCCTATTGTAGTATATATATGCTTCATAGCAACTGAGAACAGTTCAGTTTTCAACCTGTGTTGCACGGAGCTGGAGCTCATGCAACACAATCACATTCATTCCATCCACTGACCATTCACTCATCCATTCGCCTGCAAACACATTCACATTCAACTGACCATTCGCTCATACCACAGGCACATGCTATCATACCACTACACATAGTGTCATCTCTGCACATTCTGTGTACACCATGGACCATGGTCATGTCATTTCATGCACAGCGACATATGTAGGGTGCATACGTTTTAGCTGTAACCTGCTGCCTGCACTTTTGGCAAAATGACTGGGATCTTTTACATGCTACTGTGGTAACACAGGTGCAGAATGGATACTGAAATAAGTTGGCACAGAAAGTTGACCCTGGAGAAGAAGAAAATTTTCCATCCGCTCCTGCTGGAACTCGAACCTGCGACTGTTTGATCATGATTCAGGCACACTAACCACTGAACTGTCCCCACTTCCAAGTGGCAGGAACATCAGAATTTGTGCTTTGTAAAAGAACTATGTGTGAAGGAATTTAAAGTTCCAAGAAAATGTACTACCACAATTTTTAAATCACTTTGTCTTTGGCAGATGCTTGTCATGAAGGAATTCTTTTCAAGAAAATTTTGTTATAAGTGTTTGTATACACTCAGCCATGCACAGTGACACTTCCAGTAAGAATACATATATATGTAACTTCTTGGATTCTGTGTAAGCTGCTTTGGCCTGGTGGCAGGGCATCGCAGTGGTAACTGGCCAACACTGGTTCAGTTCCCCACTTTGGGTCTCCTTTCTCTTCAAAAGTTACGGTTTGTGGACACTACTTTGTGACTTTGCCCCACACAATTAATAAACATTAAAATGGCTCTCATCACTGCCCATCTTAATGAAACAGTTGTTCCGGTGGTGACAAAACAGCATTAATTTTTCTGTTATCATTATTTGTAACTCGGTATATATTTCTACATTTAACTACTATGTATAGTTGCATTTTTGGCAAGGGGTGGGTGAGTAGGAGCTGTTTTTACTTTATTGGTATGAGTGTCCTTTGGTAGTTTTTAGCTTGCAAGAGCTTACATGTATACACTGTGTGTGTCTGGCACTGTGAACAAGCAAGGTTTTGTGTAGACGTTTCTTATGCACTGTATATACATTTTCATTCATTCATTCATCATGTATCCTAGACCTGCAGAGATCTTACTTCCAGCCAGTACCTCTTTAGAGACAACTTGGCATTTGATTAAATCAAGTCTAACAAATGAATGAAATTGGATTCTGTGTCAAGAGTTCATCTACATAGAAGTCATGCTCTTTAGAGCTGATTATGGTGCATGTTATGGTTATTGCTGTTGTTTTTTAACTTTTTAACAGAACTACATCAAGGCCATGAGGTACTTTGTGGGTGAACCGGTCTGGACTCCTGTCAACCGCCCTGCTGATGACCACCCAGCTCGCGTTGATTATGTCCGCCACTTCCAGGTTGCTGCTTGAAGTTGAAGAGAAAGATCTGCCTGCATTCAGTGGCAGCTTATAAGTATTAAACTGACCCAGCAGCAATGATAATGGGTACTTGGGGTGCCTAATGTGCACAGGCCCTAAGCACATGCACATTGTTTAAATGTATATATGTTTTTAAGATTCAGTGCATACAACACGTGCATGCACACATGCACGCACGCGTGCGCGCTCTCGCGTGCACTTGTCTCAGGGCAATGGGAATGAAGAAAACATTTTTGCTGATACATTGATCTTTAAATTATGGTTTGTGACTGCAATTGAAGACAAACTAACCAAGGGCAGGTCCATTTTATTACCCCTGTTATACATGTTTATGAAATCCACCTGTTTCTCTATGCAAAAAATATATTCTCTGATAAGAGTCTGTTGTGACCCCAGGTTTGTTGTCCAAGCTAGCATATTAATATTCAGTTGCAAAAGCAGGGAATCTTTCTGATAAAATCTGATATGTACATGATGAGTTAAACAGAATTTTGTTGTTGTTGAGAATTTGGTGTTTCATTGTTTTGTGGCTTTGTATGCTTGTCTTTCCAAATTATGACTTGTAAAAACTGGTTTTCTATGCTCAGATGTATGTTTTTTGCTCCTGGATATATATATTTGTAGCTTATGAAAAACAAAAAAACTTTGCTTCTTTTGAAATGGCCCCCCTCCCCACCTTTAAACTTACTAAACATTGGTTGTGTTTGTAAAGCATAAAATTATAAATAGCGTGATAGAGAGGCTTTTTCTTTCTGCAACTTTACTGCAAATTTGTTGTGTTTGTAATGCATATTATGTACAGAGAGGCATTATTTTTTAAGCTCTTTGAATTTATAGTTTGTGTTAAGAAGGACTTGTGACAATATTAATTTTGAGGCCAGCTTTTATACTCACACTTGCCCTCTGACCCAGTGCTTGATGTGTCAAAAAATTAAAGAAACTTTAATACAGTCTGGTTAGCATAGTTATACTATAGACAGAGTATGTCTGTAAACTGCCTGCTTCATCACATGAGTAAACTGCTCATCATCTTATGCTACTTTTACCTCCAGAACCAGTCATTCTGATATTTAGTTAAGTTCAGCTTCAGGTCAGTAGCACTTTATTCATCTGACAAGGTTTTTGTGATGAACAAAAAGCCAGATACCAAAAATAAGTTGAGACAAGGGTATGAACACGGGTAAGAAAGTGACAATGTCGTATGTACGAAGTTGCTAATAACTGTGTACAATGTACATGGGTAAGAAAGTGACAATGTCGTATGTACGAAGTTGCTAATAATTGTGTACAATGTAAAGAAAACAACCTGACCTGACCTACAGTACTACAGTTGTCACAGAGTTCAAATTCAAATTCAGTTACCAGTCAGTCTGTCCACACCCTGGACCCATCTTACTGACAGCGCTGCAAAATGTGGTACTTTCTGTGCCATTTGCCTTTAGAGTGGGCTTGTTGCTTTGAGGTACTGTGGTGTTGGTTGGTGACACAGAGGGGATGTGTCTTTCTGTTCCACAATGTTTTATCGAGTTTCTGAATCTGATTGGTTTACTTCTGAATCTGTATAAGTGCAATTATGTGGGAAAACTTAAATGTTCAACATGTGAAAGCCTTTATATCTTTATATTGTTGTTTAATTGATCCTATTCTTTCTTTGGCAGAAGATCAGTTTTGGTCTGGGTGGTACATGTCTTAAGTTGTGGTGATTTTCTTTTCATATAATCACATTTGGGGACTGACGATTAATCAGTGTTTTCTTTCATGCACATATTTGGGATTGAGTAGTGAGCTCAGTGGTGCAAATGGCAAAATGCAATATATCTTCTATTCAATGACTTGTTTATATGTGTCGTTTTGAACTCTTGTGAATATTGTGTGTGTATGTTGTGATCAGATGTGAGAAAGCAAAGGACAAATGTTTTTGCCTGGATTTTTTTTTTACAAAAATACTGGATGGACTGAAAATGAAAGAAGCGTCCCAACTTAGCAGGTGCCCATTTTTCACTACAGAGCATACTTTTGGCCATACAAGTCATATGCTTTTCAAACATGTTGCCAGTGCAGATCACTTTGCACAGCTGACTATTGCATTTATGTTTCTGTCTGCTTACAGACAGCTTACCATTTCAGCATCAGTTGTGGCCCCAATGGAGCCCATCTTTTCCCCCCCGTAAGTTTGGCCCATCCATCTATTTAAAGGGGGATCCTTAACGCATTTCTGATCTCGGCAACAACTTGAACATTTTCGACTTCTGGTGGACCTGTGAGATCTTTAAAATATTTGTGATGATGACCACAAAGACCATGTGGACAACTGTAGAAAAGGTCTTTGAGACAAAATATGGTACATGGTTCTGTGTTGATCATCCTCATCACCATGGATACACAGTGACATGCTAGACATTTTTTAAACTGGTGTGACTACAAGGGAGCGAAAGCAGTTGACAGAAACCAGTCAGTCGATCAGTGTAACCAGTCATGCATGGTCATCTCACGCTACTCTTAGAGCTCTACTAGCAAACACCCTGCATCCTTCCCCATCTAGAACATACACACACACACACACACACACACACACACACACACACACACACACAACACACACACACATACACAACACACTGTATACACTCTCTGTGCTGCATTTTCTGTTGTTCTTTTCTGTGAGTGAGTGTGTATTTTAGAACTGGTCAAACAAAATACAAGTGGTAACACTGGTATATGCTGATCTGAACAGGTAAAATACCAGAAATTATAGGTTAACCTGAACCCTCGCACACACACACACACACACACACACCACAGGTGCACACACACACATGCACATGCATGCAGGCACACATTGTATACACACACACACACATACACACACCCACACACACACACACACACACACACATGCGCATGCATGTAGGCACACGTATACACACACACACACACTCACACACACACACACACACACACACACACAGGTGTGCACACACACATGCATATGCATGCAGGCACACATTGTATACACACACAGGCCACACACACTCACACATACACACACACACAGAGAATGAGCTAAATGTGTCCCAGAGATCCCATCAGCTGCACGTACAGAGTCTCCATTGTTTAATTTGAAAAGAGGATGGTACCACAGATTCAAATAATTACGCAGATAGAAGAACAGCTGGAAAGAATACAAATAACACTCAGTGTTTTTTTAATGTAACTGTTTTTATTCTACAGAAAATACAGCTCTTTTCAGTTAACCAACAGCATTGCTAATGTAGGCTGTTTCTATTCATGTGAATGAGATATAATTATGTTCACATGTGCTGAAATCTTTATCAGTTTGTTTGAAGGTTCACTATGATAATATTAAACCAAGTCTGTGTCCTATGTTTGTTTTCGATTCCATGTTTAAATAATTAATATCCCCTATCAGAACATCAGATACAGTAATTGTTTGAAGCTTATTGAAGGTAGCTGTTTCATATTTAAGTAATCAGTCATCTTCATTCTTTTCATGGTCCAGCAAAACTCAGATCATAATCAGCAAATAAAATAACTATTATAAAAGAGTAAAGAGAAGCACTCATACTTTTTGGTTCTATTTTGAGTGCCTGAGGGCAGAGACCTGTTGATTCACTCTTTACCAATGAAGATTAGAAAAGGTTTGGCTCTTGACATACCTGGTACTTTTCCCACACATTCTAGCCTTGTTTATGATGTCACGGATACAGACTGGTGAGCATAACATGGCAGCACACACAGTCATCTTTTCATGACTACAAAAATGTTGATTTTTCACAAACTGGGTGAAAAATTGAGTGTAAAACTGCTGTGTTTCTTTTTAAAAAATTGAAAAATAATATATATAATCTGTTCCTATTAATAAAGCCAGTGATGCTTCTTCAGTTTGGTTCCTCCTTAAGAATCAAATCAGTGTTTTATTTTATGTCTGTTCACAGCAAGGTGATTTGGGAACCCCCCCCCCCCCACACACACACACACACCCACCCCCACACCTCCCACCCCCACCCCCAACAAACAATCAAAAGAAAAAAAAAAAAAAAAATGAAAGGAAAAAATCTGAAAAAAAGATTATAGTTTAGTAAATTATACCTACTTGCCCACAGGACTGTGACAATTTAACAATCGAAGTTATGACATCAGCATTATACAAAATAACCTTTACATTATTGAAAGCGTTAAAGTAACAGACATTTTTCTAAAATAACTTTGTGGTAATAGGACATTCAAGTAGTATGTGGTATAGGACATTCTTACAAATGCATGTCTGATTCTGTGAAGATTTAGTGTTCCTTGAATTTAGACAGAACTTGTATATTAAGAAGAAGAAAAAAGAAAAAATGCTTAAAAAAATGAATAGAAAGCCAAATTCCCAGAGTTAGCAAAGCATGCAAAGCTACATTCTGACCCAGTGATCAAACTGTCACAAGCAAATATATATTTTAAAACTTGTCATATATGTACACTGATACTGAAGCTGAATCTACAAAATAAATCCGAACACAAATATGAAACAAAACAGACATGTATATAAACATCAAAACGAATTTGCCAAGAATTTGTCCCTTCAATATCACCCTTCTTAAAGCACATGCAGCTTGGAAATACTGGTATTGCTGACCATTCCATCAGATTTATGCATATATATGCTACCAGATGGGAGGAGACTACATAATACATTTAAAGACAAATTCTAGTGTACATTTAAATATCATTGGCTACTAAATATCCTTGAATATAAGAGGAATGCACAAAAACAATACCAACTTTTTTTAAACAAAATCTACGAAATCAATCCAAACACAAATATGAAACAAAAACATACATGTATAAAAACATCAAAAACGAATTTTCCAAGAATTTGTCCCTTGAATGTCGCCCTTCTTAAAGCACATACAGCTTGGACATGCCTGGTATTGTTGACCATTCTATCTGATTTATGCATATATGCTACCAGATGGAAGAAAACTACATAATACATTTAAAGACAAATTCCTGTGCACATTTAAATATCATTGGCTACTAAATATCCATGAATATAAGAGGAATGCACAAAAACAATACCAAAAACTGTATAAACTAAATCTACAAAAGAAGTCCAAACACAAATATGAAACAAAAACATGTATATATAAACATCAAAAACGAATTTTCCAAGAATTTGCCCCTTGAATGTCGCCCTTCTTAAAGCACATACAGCTTGGACATGCCTGGTATTGTTGACCATTCTATCTGATTTATGCATATATGCTACCAGATGGAAGAAAACTACATAATACATTTAAAGACAAATTCCAGTGTACATTTAAATATGATTGGCTACTAAATATTCTTGAATATAAGACGAATGCACAAGAACAATACCAAAAAATTTAAATATGATTGGCTACTAAATATATAAGAATATAAGAGGAATGCACAAGAACAATACCAAAAAATGTATAAACACATAATTACAAATGCCACCTACCAACTAACGTCTTCTAGGTGCTCGACAAAAGCCATACTAAGAAAAGCTTATCTCCTAACTATAAATATTGGAGATATCTGGAGGAAAACAACAACAACCTGAAGCCATACAAAGAAAAGCCTGTTTCCTAACTAAAAATACTGGAGAGATATCTGGAGGGAAAAAACCTGAAGCTATACAAAGAAAAGCCTATCATAACCATATTGCAGAGAGATTTGGAGGTGGGGGGTGGGGGGGGGGGAACACATTGGAGAGTCATGAGAATTAAAGGCCATTATCAGGAAAAGGGCAAGACGGAAAGAGCAACAGAATTAGGTAGAAAAACAAGAGAGGAGATAGGAAACGTGAACGAAATAACAGCCCTAAGATTCCAGACGGGAGAATGACGTCAATCTCGGCCTACGGCCTTCGGGGCTGTTGTAGCGTGGTTATTATAACATAAACGCAGCCGGCTTAAGGGGAGTAACTCGTGCAATAATAGCATTATTAAGGTGTGCATAATTTTATATAGACTTACTGCAGTTGAATTAATATGGCACCCCGGATTTTTCTTTATCCTCTCCCCCCCCCCCCCCCTTTTTTTTTTTTTTTTTTTTTTTTTTTGAGAGTCCAGGCGAAATCAAGAGGAGAGAGGTGGAACTGGGATCTCATAGAGAATTGGTCAATCATTTGCGGGTCCAGGCGAGATCAAGAGCAGGGAGGTGGAGCTGGACCCTCAAGAGGGCCCAGGCGAGATCAAGAACAGGGAGGTGGAGTTGGACCCTCAAGAGAACCCAGGAGAGACCAAGAGCATGGAGGTGGAGCTGGGCTCTCACACTCAGTGAAATTTGGACCAATGCTTGGAGTTTGGATTGACTGATGGCAGCATTTTCAGCCGAATCAAAAAGCGCTTCAGTGGCGTCGGGCCTGCAGGCGACGCTGCAGCCGCTGAAGGTAATCATCGGGAAAAATTCCACCATGCTTTCTGACCAAGTGATCCTCACAGGCACGACCTGCTGTGAAAGTCTGACGGCATACCCAACAGAAGATGGTTTTGCACAGCTCGCAGACCACTTTGTTGCACCCGTCGAATTTCTCGATCATGCAATGGCAGCGTGGACACCTTTTCCTGCATTCCGAGTCTTCGGCAGCCCAGTCGTCGACAGTGGAGTCCTCATCGACATCCTCGCCGCCTTTGCTACCAGCTACAGAACAGGGCCGACTGCCGTGGGCCGACTCGCCGCACATTGTGCACGTGCTCGTGCAGCAAGTCGGACAGACGAAGACGCGGGACTCGTAGTAGCTGCTGTGCAGAGGAAGTTGACCGTATGATCTCCAAGTAGTATTTAGACTCGGAGTCACCCTGTACACTGCTGGGCAGTCGGCGGTGGGGCAGTGGCGGTAAGCCGCGGCGTTGGTGAGGACGTAGGCTTCGACTGCGGCTTTGGTCAGAGCGGCCTTGTTCAGGTCACCCCGACGGGCCAGGTTGGTGAGGTCATTTATTGCCACGGGGCGCTCGCATGCCTCGTGACAGCACATGATAGGTACAGCCTTGTCAATGACGGCGTAATGAACCTGCAATACGTGACAGCACATGATAGGCACAGCCTTGTCAGTGAGGGCAAAATGGACCTGTGCAATACGGGACAGCAATATGCAGAGCCTTGTCAGTGACAGCGAAATGAACCTGCAGTAAGTGACAGCACATAACAGGTACAGCAATGTGGGCACAGCCTTGACATTGACGGCGTAATGAACCTACAATACGTGACAGCACATGATAGGTGTAGACTGGTCAGTGACGGCGAAATGAACCTGCAATACGTGACGGCACATGAAAGGTGCAGCCTTGTCAGTGGCGGTGAAATGAACCTGCAATACGTGACAGCACCTAATGGGTACAGCCTTGTCAGTGACGGCGAAATGAACCTGCAATACGTGACAGCACAATGTGGGCACAACCTTGTCAGTGACGGCGAAATGAACCTGCAATACGTGACAGCACATAATTGGTACAGCCTTGTCAGTGACGGCAAAATGAACCTGCAATACGTGACAGCAACGGGCAGAGCCTGGTCAGTGACGGCGAAATGACTCTGCAATACGTGACAGCACATAATAGGCAGAGCCCGGTCAGTGACGGCGAAATGAACCTGCAGTACGTGACAGCACATAATAGGCAGAGCCGCGCGTGCGTGTGTGTATGTATGCATGTGTGTGTGTGTGTGAGAGAGAGAGAGAGTGTGTGAGAGAGTGTGTGAGAGAGAGAGAGTGCGTGTGTGTGTGTGTGTGCATCTTTCACATAGTCGAGTTATCTCTGAACCCTTGTTGATGTGTACATTATGTGTTAGCTGTTTGTTAAATTGACAACAGTCTCTATCTAGACGTGCACTATTTGTGTTATGTCTGCTCAGCGCTTTGAGCCGCAGGCTAGGCGCTTAAGAAATTTCCATTATTGTCATTATTACCTGATGCTTGAAACAGTCTTTGCAGTAGGGGTGAGCACACAGCTCCAGCCTGTAGAGCTGGCCTTCGTCAATGGGGCAAAGACACGCCGAACACTCTTCTGTCTCCTCGGATCCTGTTGGTCGATCCTTGCCGCACTCCGCCCGCACAGCTTTCGTCATCTGTATAAGCAACACCCGCCGCTGAGTTTAGTATCGGCGGAGAAGTCTTCATCACTGCGATGGTGTTTGTTACTTTGATGGTGTTTGTTACTTCATATAAGTATTGCAATTCCCATTTAGCCGCGAAGGTCATACCAGGGTCATACCAAAGTCACACAATTATTCATCAGATTACAAGTCCGTGTTATAGTCACTGTTTATGACACACGTCAGTTGGTGTTTGAAGAGTAAGTGGGGGGGGGGGGGGGGGGGGGGATGGGGGTCACACTTCAAACGGGGGGGGGGGGAGAGAGAATGAAGTTGAATGAACCAGGTAAACATGAAATACAAAGACAAAATTACAGGCAGTAGGTGAAGCATGCGAAGCTATATTCTGGCCTATTCCAAGCATAAAAAGAGAGAAGCTTTGTTAGCTCTGCATTTTTCGCGGAAAGGACCTTTAAAGTGAACACTAACATGGGTACAGCTTGCGATGCGATCATTTTGTACAATGATAAATATTCTGGGAGAGCTGTGGTAATGAAGATAGCGTTCATACAGGAAGTCTTGTCACACGGGTTTTCTTCGTAATGTACTGAATGGAACAGGACACGACAGTCGATAATATTATGGCTTGCACACTAATGTGGAATAGGGAAGGATCAATTGCATGTTTTTGGTTAGTTAGTTCTTGGATTTTAACGTCCTGTCAACCACATAGGGTGACTTCAGGACGAATCAAACTTTCAAACTTCTTTTACACCAGTTCGAAACACAAGTCACTAAATCACAAATTCAGTTTTTGGTTGTGCTTTCACGTATAAGGTTGACCAGACTACTTTAATTTCCCGCTGGAATAAAGAAACTATATTATTATATTCTTTCTTTCTTTCTTTTTTCCTTCGGGTTTACTCTGTTTAAGATCTTCCAGATCTAAATATAACGCCTCTACATTTGCCTACTCGTTTGTGTGTTTGTTTTTCTTTTCTTTTGTTTCTACACTTCGCCCCTCCCCCGCCCCTTTTTATATATATTTTTTTTATTACCCCAGTTGCCTTACTGTTCCACTTCTTTCTCTCTCTTTTTTCGCTTAAATATTATTTTTGGGGGCCCCACTTTAATAACTTTTTTTAACTGTTGACTTGTGTGTAATATGACAGGCAAAATAATAGCTTTGACACAGTAGCACTGAGGCATGAACAAAGCCACAGAATGTGCTACGTGCTCATGCACATACTCCATCATCCAGCACCAGACTGATACTGTGATGTGGTCATTTGGCTTTAAATTTTGCTAAGTTTTTACCTTTAGCAAAAAAAAAGAAAAAAAGAAAAAAGAAGATTTTTATTCGGTTACCTCCTTGAAACATGCAATCATCCTTCCGTGATTTTTTTTTTTTTTTTTTTTTTTTCTTTCTCGCCAGGTTCATTATTGTGAGGCTTTTATTCATATAACACGCATTCGTTCAATAACAATACATTCACTCACTGATTCAAACTCTTTGCATGGCTCTATTCCCTGTACCTGAATAATTATTATCATCGCTATTGCTCTCGTTACCTCGCAGACTTCTGCCGCGGCTTTGTCCAAGCTTGTCCTGGTCCCTGTTACTTTCAGCCTGTGTCTCCTGAAGTCCAATGTAGCTGACTGAAGACCCGTGTTGCGTATGAGGCTGCCCAAGTCTTCGCCGTATTTTAGGATGAGAGTCTTCATGAGACCTGGCGGCTTGTTTTCGCCTCTCAGATAGTGTTCCTCTGATTCCAGCATCTGCTCAGCCAACTGCTCGAGTTTCTTGCGCATCTGTGGAAATATTGGGGGCGGGTTTTGTCACGGGCGTCAAGGTAGGGTACAAAATTATGCCTTCGGTATTTGGAGAGAGTTTAATTTGACGTCCGCCGCATCCACCCGCCCACATCAGTATTCATACACACATGCACACGCACGCACGCACACGCGCACATATACACACACGCATACTTTGCACACACACACACATACTTTGCACACACACACACACACACACACACACACACACACACACACACACACACACACACACACACACACACACACACACACATACACACACACGCACGCACACATACATACACACACATACTTTGCACACACACACACACACACACACACACACACGCACGCACGCACCCGCATACACACACACGCGCGCGCGCGCGCGCACACACGCATGCACACACACACACACACACACACACACACACACACACACACACACACACACAGAGGCACCCTTCAAGTAAGTAAGTACCTCCATACGGGACAGTCGCGGACCGCGAAGGGTGATGGTCCGTGACCACCTGGCCACCGTGGCCGTGGCTCCAGTCTCCCGTTTCATCATCTCTAACAGAGCCTGTCCATCAGGGGTGAAAAGGGTCGGTGCAGCTGCGCAGTCGACCACCTCGCCCCTCAGTGCTGCATCCACGTGCGTCCTGCCTTGCACGGCTTCCTCGATGCTGTCTGCTGTGATGACCAGCGTCCTGTTCGCAGTGTCCTCTTCGGGCCCGACGATGTACATGTCAACGTTCAGGTCTGCCGACATCCGGATGGCTTCTTCCACGTCTGCTTCGCACACGTCCCACACGTGTTGTGGCACGTGCATTTTGATCGTTGCCTGGGGTTTCATGTCTAGATCGTCGTCAGTGAATGCGACGTCTGAGCGGTTCACTTTGTCGTAAGCCGCGTACCCTTCCATCGGGTCGGCGAACCTAACCGTTGCTCTGTACACAACGTCATCGACCTGAGGCTCATCTACGTAAACGCGCGCGTTATCAGGACAGGACAGGTGAGGGCCGAAGGTATCCAAGATCTTCTGTTTCAAGTCGTCCGCATCAAATGAGCGCGGTCTCTCTCGGGGTATGTAGACATCCAGCACGATGTCTTCGGCATCTTCTTCTTCATCCAGCTCGTGAAGAAGCGAGCGTCGGATCAGATCTTCTGTCATCGACGTCGTGATGCCGTCGAGACGCAGGATGTTCTTTGTTTTGCGACGGGCAGATATGTCCACAAGCTTCGTGTCGACGTAGAAACTTCTGATACGGAGACAGCGCTTGAAGAACCTGGACGAAACGTTAACCCAGGCGTAGCCACGACAGGCCAGTCGACACCACGACAGGTGCACCCGGAAGCTTGTCTCGTCTCTCAACGAAAGCCGGTGCTCGACCTTGAGGCAAACGGACAAGGTCGTCATATTTTGGAGGAAAAGAGCAATGCATACATAATGAGGCGAAAACTTACCTAAATTATTTGACGGTAGGCTCAGATTTTGATTTGGAAAATTACTTGATCCAAACACATAAAAGGTTCAAAATAACGAATATTTATTAGGACAAAAAACACAACGTGCGAATTTTGGGGTTAATCCCCTTTATCAAGCTACAAAACGACAATTAAACAATAATTAAACGCCAGCAGTCATTCTTATTTCAGATGTTTGCAAAATGACTGCTCACGGAGTGCATGCAATTGCACAGGATCGCATCAGAAACGTTTTTCTGGAGAATGTTTCTCTTTCTTTGGCTCCAGTTGCCTTGGTCTCCATCAAAATGAATGATAATTAATCGATTAATCAATTAAAATTAAATCTTCAAAAGAACGTCATTTATCAGGACAAGACAAAACCAGCAAATTTTCTTTTGTCAAGCTATAAAACAACACTTAAACAACAGTTAAACGGTCCAAAAAAGATGGAAATTGAACCTCTTATCTGTTTTGGATTGAGCTATGTTGTTTTCCTTTCCAGTGCGTGGCAGAATGCTGGACAGGAAACTTTTATGTGTTTGGAGCTTATTCTAGAACGATAGCAGTCATTCTAGGTGGGGGGTTTATTTATTAAATTTTTTAGGATTAAATATGATTTGAATCTGCTGTGAACATGGTCCAGACATTGACTTATCGAACTTGTGAACCACATCACATCACCCATAACGCCATTTAGTACCTTCTTGTTCTTTTTTACGTTTCAGATGTGGAAGTGATTGACATACCAAGGTGTGCGTGTGTATGTCAAGTGATTTTTTAATTTTTTAATTATCCCTAACAGGGCAATTCCACTTAGCTAATAAAAGGCTCATTAATTTATAAACATGTAAAGTAAGGCCCAAACATTTACGTGTACGACAATCATAAATAAGTAATATTGGACAAAAATCCATAATACAACTACAAAATATCACATAAATTGTAAACGGGTGCATACTCGTGTTACACCAGCACACACACACACACACACACACACACACACACACACACACACACACACACACACACACACACACACACACACACACACACACACACACACACACTGCACGCGTGCGTGTGTGTCGGTGTGTGTTGTATGCACTGAAACCTGAAAACATGTAACGTTTAAAGAATGTGTGAGCGCGTAGGGCTTGTGCGGGTTAGGCACTCTACGCACCCATTATTATTCTTATACCAAAACTGGCCAGGACCAAACACTACCTCTCACCTCCCCAGCTTTGGAGAAATCGTTGCTTGTGGCTCGCTGAGCGTACATAGCTTGCTCTGCAGTCCTGAAGATGAGAAAACCCCAGTGGTTCCCTTGGTCAAACTGCTTGCATAGCGCGATTTCACCAAACCTGGAAAACTTCTTCAATATATCTTCCTCGGGGGTGTCTCTCGGAGTTTTCTTGATGAAGAGCTTTCTGCTCTGGTCGGGCATGAGGAGCTCCAGGACCTGGCCTCCCTGTCCCAGAACCGCTCTGACTCCTTGCTTCATCGTGCCAGCCACCTTCTCCTCCTTCACCTCCTTCTTCGCCTCCTCCACCGCTCCTTGCAAGATCTTCACCACCTCCTCAACCAGCTTCTCTGCGTCTTTCGTCGCTCCGCTGGCGTATACGCTGATCTCGCCCGTTTCTCTCACAGCCTCGATAAAGACGACGGAGGCAGCGGACGTGGAGAACTTTTCTTCCAGCTCTCTCAGTTTGGTGTAGCCTGGACCCACGACAGCGAAGAAGGCGCGAGAGCCCACTCGACGGGAGAAGACTTTCTCGACGGTTTTCTTCCGGATTTCTTCCGGGTCGAAATCGAGGACCCGCTCTTCATCCATTTCGGCGATCCACGACTCTTCGACGGGGGTGATACCCGTGATGAAGTCACGAGACGTCTGGATGAGCTGGTCGAAGACCACCCACTCCGGTACGGACGCCAGTGTTTTGAGACAAGAGGAAGGGTGCAGGTGTACCCGGCGCGAGGAGCGTGGCACGTAGTAGCCGGCATTCTCCCGTCCAAGGTAGTGACACAGATTCGCCGAGTAGCACGTCACTATCATCTTCCTCAGATCTTCCGTGACGTCCTTCTCCGAGAAGTCTCGGATCTGCAGATCCTGCTCCAGCACTCGGCAAACCTCGCTGACCGTCTCCTTGATTCCTCTCAGGGCTTTGGCGTTGAGGCCGTTCTGCAGGCACCACGTGCTCCTCTCCTTCTCCGGGACTCTCAGCCACGCCTTGTACACAGCCAGGCTAGTTATGCAGTCCCCTTTGTCCAGGCTGAACACGGTTTTCGTCACGTCGTGAACTCTCCGGACTTCTTCGCTGGAGCCTCGGTAGAAGACCCCGCCCTCGGAGCTCATGACGGCAGCCACCACGACGCAGTCGTACAGGATGCCCTGCTCTCTGCCGAGGTAGGTCAGCAGGCCCAGGCGAGGGTCGAAGGGAAGCCGGGCGATCCAGCGCCCTTTCTCCGTGATCTGTCCTTCGGACAGAGCACCAAGGAAGTGCAGCGACTCCATGGCGTCCTGAATCGTGCCTTGGCTCGGAGACTCGACGAAGTCGTACGTGTCTCGTTCGACTCCAAGCTCGGCCAGTTTCAGCAGGGCGTGCCCGAGATGGATCCTGAGCATCTCCGGCAAGGTGTTGGACTCCATGGCATCGTAGGTCTCTTGAGAGTACAGTCTGTAACACGTGCCAGGGGCTGTACGTCCTGCGCGCCCTTTACGCTGATTTGCGGAGCTCTTGCTGATGGTGGAGAGACGCAGCGAGTTGAGGTTCCTGCTGGGGTCGTACTTCATCTCCTTGGCCAGGCCAGTGTCCACCACGTATTTGATGCCGTCGATGGTGATGGACGTTTCGGCACAGTTCGTGGCAAACACGATCTTGCGTTTTCCTCTCTCTACCGGCGCGAAGACTCCTTGCTGCTCCTCGGATTGCTGTTTGCCGTGAAGCTGGAAGCACCTGAAGTCGGCTTTCATGCTCATCCTCTCCCGCAGAAGCTGGCAGCACTGTTCGGTTTCTGCGGGCGATGTGACGAAAACGAGAATATCGCCAGGGGGTTCCTTCGTGTGAATCTCGATGACCTTTCTCACCGCTGCTTCGCAGTGGGCACCCTGCACTTCCGTCTCTTTTTCCAGGCTTAGCAACTTAACCTCCACAGGGAACGTCCTCCCTGGCACGTACAGCACGGGGCAACCGCCGAAAAATTCTTTAAACACGCGAGGATCGATGGTGGCGGAGGTGACGATCACGCGCAGGTCGGGTCTCCGAGGCAAACACTTCTTGATCATGCTGAGCAGCAAGTCTGTGTACAGGCTCCGCTCGTGGGCCTCGTCCACGATGATGCAGGAGAAGGTGGTGAGGTCGGGGTCTTCCAGGCACTCGTTCAGCAAGGAGTGGTCCGTCGTGTACAGGATCTTGACGGCCTGGGCCTGCGTCCTCCGGCTGCCGCAGCCCAGTCTGTAGCCCACCTCCTGCCCACCCTTGGACATCATCTCGCGCGAGACGTGCTTGGCCAGTGACACCGCGGCCACTCGGCGTGGCTGTGTGCAGACGATGACGCCCGGGCCTCCCACCCCGGTCTCCTGAAGATACTGCACCAGCTGCGTGCTCTTCCCGGAGCCGGTGTCCCCGACGATGACCGACACCTGGTTCTGCTTCACCAGCTCCACAATGTCTCTGCGTTTGGCGTACACGGGCAGGCCGTTGTCGAACCGGTGGCATTCACGCTTGAAGCGAGTCTTAAGGTCTTGTATCTCTTTGTAGAAGGCGTCGTTGTCTTCCACTGAGCGGAGTTTGGTTTTGAGCGAGTCTCTCGCCTCGATGAACTCTTCTTTTTGTTTTTCAAGTTCCAGTTGCTTCTGCTCCAGCGTCTCCATTTTGCTCTTAGCTTCGTCGTGGGTGTGCAAGTTTCTCAGCTCTATCTTTGTGCGATCTATTTGCTGTTGGATGTTTCGAAGTTTTTGCGAGTGAATCTTTATGAGGTCGTCCGATTTTTTATCCAAGTCAAACATGGCGTCAGTAATGGCGGACTGTCTCAGATCTTGAATGCCGCGAGTTATAGCTTTCGGGTGTTTGAACTCGTGAAAGCGGCACTCAGTGCGAGGCTCGGACCTTTTTTTCAGGAGCTGCAGCACCTTTGTGGCTTTGGATTTGCTGGGGCAGGTCAAAGTGTAGTATGTAAATCCATCAGAGTGAGTCACCTCGTTTTCTGCAGCCTGAACTTCCACGCCGACCACGTTGATTTTGTTTGTTAGAAAAGACGAAAGCTCATTGGAGTCGTCAAAAACCTTTCGAATCCTGATGTAAAGCCGCGTTTGCTGAGCCTCCGGTACTTTTTTAGGGCGTAGCCTCGTTTCTGTCGAGGCGCTTTTCTTTATCGTTTGTGCTGCCACGTTCGCCGCTCTCCTTGCAGTTTCTTTCTCTGGCTGTCTGTCTCTCCCATGTTCGACGTTCGACTCGTCCCGCGTTAGCTGTCGAGATGACGAGACTCGTTTATTCTGCTCCTGACAAGACCTCGGCCTTTCTTTAATCTCTGGGGTTAAAACTGATCTTTCCCCTTTGTCATTTGGTTTCTTAAGTGCGACAGCATCTTCCGTGTTTTCTCTCGGTTCGTCGCTAGAATCGTTCGCTGGCTTGGGACGTGGCTGCCCCCTGTGTCTGTTTGACCGGGATGTTTGTTTAGTTGTTTTCGAAGGCTGAGGGTCTGAATCGTTGCCAGCGCTCGACTGGGCCATGTGGTTGACAAGCTTCGTGTCTTCCTCGCGTTCCTGTCTTCGCCACTGGGAGTCTTTCGCTGCCGACCTCGCCTGTTGGTATTTCCGACGATCTGAGCGGCCAGATTTTGCGGCCGCGTGCGCTTGCCCGGAGTCCTGTTCTAACTCTTTGCTGGACGTCTTTTTGGACATCTCCCTGGGTCGCTGATCAGTCACCGTGCGTCTACCGGTGTCATCAGGGTGACCCGATGTTCCACGTGTATCGCCCTCTTTTTTTCTCTGTGACTTTGGCGGGCGTCCTTCTTGACCGGAAGTCTGCCTTTGAGCGCTTCGTAGCTTAGGGTCGAATTCCCGCCGTTTTCTGGATGTCCGCGGAGGGTTAGATGGTGCTGCTGTCGCCCGCACTTTGTCTTTCGATGTTGTGTCGGACGTGACGTCTTTCACCTGATCCTGCCCACATCC